>JASDQU010220529.1:4139-17879 GCA_032191745.1 Picea mariana
AATCATGTTTCAACTACTCATCAACTATGACTCATCAATATGTACCAACATCATCAACTATACACCTGATGTATGTGCCAACTCATCAACTACTTGTATCAACCATGTACTCAACATGTACCTCAACCAAAATCCCTCATCAATTTCATCATACAAATCTGATTTGTAGCTCTGTAATATACCTTGTGTATATGATCACATTCCTTCAAACCTTCCTTAACTTTAACAACAAGAGACTAGCATTTTCATCAAACTTTTCTTTAGTCTCACATGCATAGTTTTGGATTAGTCAACAACCCTAACTTGAAGTAATAATAAATTTGAAAATGTAATGTATAAAGATATGAAACTGATATACAATTTTCTTCAGTGTGTTTTCTGGAATTCCTCTAGGTCTCACTACTTGGAACCTCTCGGAAAAGGAGTTATAGCAAAAATGGCATACCTTGCTAAATTATGGATTATTCTAGAGAGTGACCTTGTAGAGAGTGCCCCACACAAAATATTCATTGAATTGACTTGAACCTATTATAAAGAATACTACAGACTGTTCCCTAACCAAAAAATTTTGTCTCACTGAATTTGGATCTGTTATGAAGAATTTATTACATTTTTACCCGAAACACCTGTTTTTTACTAGTTTCAGGACTAGCCACAAACCCTATTTTCCACGGAGTGTAACTCCCAAAATAAAACGAACCATAAGATAAAAATTTTACCACATATAATTGGGTATGTTTTCACAATGGAATAGAAATTTCATGGTCTAAATCATTATAGAAATTTTTTTTTAGCAAAAATGGTGAGATGGTTTGTAAATAACATACCTTAGAAAGCACCATCAAAAGAATTTATCCTTCCTTGCATTCCGGCCTTATTTTCTTCACCTTCCCTCAGAAATTGAGCTTAGATATCCTTGGTTACCTCAGACACCTATATATATTCAATATTCTCAAGTGTAATTAAAATGAGAGAGCCTTGCCTCTTATTTATACTCTCCAAGTAGCTTCATTAAAAACATCTTCTAGGTCACTTGGCCCACTTTCCTTATTTTAGGGTTAACCCACTTCTAATTTCTCCATTAAATTTATTATTGAAATAATTTATTTTGTATTCACTTTGAATTATAATACACTCATCACTTCACTTTATTATTTATCTTTTAAAATCTCTTAAACCACATTGACTACTTTGATCTTTTGGGGCTTCTAGATGACATATGAGGGTCCTCCAACTTCGTAAGGCCATAACTCTCAAATCGTGAGGATTTATGTGACATTCCACATACTACCAGAAATGGAATGACATGTAATATCCATCTAGAATAGTATTACCTTCAAATATAGTAAAAATCATACTGTTATCCATCAAACAAACTTGGGTCCATTACCCAAACCTGGGTTCTCCAACTTCACATGGTCATAACTCTCTAACCATGAGAAGTTATGTGACGTTATACATACCACCGGAAATGGCATCACAAGCACTATACATATAGGATATTTTCCCTGACAAATTCATTGTCCTTAATCTCATTATTCCACAGTTAAGCATGGTTTCTCTTACTCCGAAAAGCGTCTTCCCATGAGGGCTTTCACCATAAGGGGACCAGTTTGGAGTTCATCCATATTTACTTCTTATCAACCATGACAAAACAATAATGAGTCATATTTACATAAAACAATATTAGGTCCATTACCCAAACCTTTTTTCTACGGGGCTTTCTTCAAGGGTTGACATCAATGACAACAAACCTTAATCAACATCATTATCACAACATGCATTCTTGGAAAAGTAAAATATTTCTCAAATAATTTTAAACGACCTTGGAGATTCATTCAAGCCTACACTTTGAACTCTTCTATGATACCACTTTGTAACACACTCGACCCTCTAATCATCACTTAGGTTGGTGGGGTGTTCGATTTTCCTATCTTAACAGTTAGAATGAATATTCAAGTCCATAAATTCCTATGTTAGGACTTCTCTTATAACAACTTATACTATTTTAATTCTTATTAATACTCAGATAAGTTTCTCCATAGACCTTACTGAGGTGATCATATGTCTAAATTCCATCAATTCTATGATCAAATTTACTTCTCTCCCTCATATCCACGATCTGTGGGTGTTTAGATTCATTCCCATCATAGTGCACAGTCACCTGAGTCGATCTCCTCTTCGATAGTGATATCTGACACATCACTCTCCAGGATCCAATGGTCCTTAAACTCAGGGTTCCAACGACTAATATTGTGTTGGATTCTCCACCCACTTGACTATTACTCTCCACTTGATCTCCCATTTCACATACTAACGAATGGGACCCAAAGAATCTATGGTTGATATTAGATCTTTCCCACATTCCAATCAATGGTCCTCCTTCATTCTCAAAGTCCCTTCCCATTGGAGTCTCTCAATTATGGTTCCACAAACTATTATGATCAACTCACTCTGAACTCACACACTCTGACAGATTGGACAATCCTCTTTCATATAATATGACAAACACTGTGAAATTTGGGGTTTCCACCTATTTTTCAGTGTAGGTTACTCCTACGAGAGATTCTTACCAGATCCAATGAATAATACGTCATGGGGAACCTCTCAATGGATATAAGATCATCAAATTTCTTGTCATCATAATTCTATATCATCTCTCCATATGCACCTCTGATGACTCATATTCCTATAACCTCATCACTAGATCCATCGGTCCAAAAATCTCCCTAGTCACCCTTCGATAGATCGATGGTATTCATGAATTCAGAGCTTCCTCGTTGGGGTCCTAACACAATCTCCCACAAGGTTACTATGATGATGGTACCATCTGACCAATGGTCTAAATATGCTCACTTCATTGAATCAGTGCTTGCGAAGCCTCCCATATTAAATCATTGGTTTCCTCTAGGGTAACTTTTTGAATCCATACTTAAAACTTTCAAGGTTTCTTCTAAGTCTTCTATATGATTCTACCAACTCTCAAGAGTCTAGAAGTTCTCTCTTAACAAACTAAGCATCTTCCCTTCCCTAGATGAAAGGTTTGCATATATTGCAAGATTTCCACCTAATATAAGTGACTTTTCACATAGCTTAAGGCTCTCAAACCCTTACAAGGACTCTCCAGATATCAAGGTACTCTTGTCCCCTCGCAAATGAAGACTTTGTCCATATCTTGCAAATTTTCCTCTCAAGACTTGCAATATATCTAGGTTACATGCCACTCGTGCCTTACTTAACTTTAGGAATTTACTTAACTTTAGGAATTATTAGATTAACAATGAGAATAGACAATCATATTCCATTTTTACTCAAGAATTCATCCATTACTTCGCATATTCACAGTTTCAATTAAACCACAAAACACCAAGTTTACTTTGCTAAATTTCCATTATGCATACATTGGAATGAAATACTTATATGTCACGTAGTTATCAACAACCAACTAACTGAGAGAGGATACCTTTCCTCCCAACCTTATTCCATACTACATAGATCCTTGCTACAATACTCCACCCCTGTGCCAAGCCATGATATCACAAGGGAATGATTCAGTTGGTTTCCAAAATTAGAATGATCTCAGAAGGTAACTCTCCTTCCTCGACTAACAAAAGAAGAAGTTTCCCTCTTCCTACTGACCTTGGAGCTTCCACATGTTTATAAATTACCTTTCCAACTCAGTTTTCTATGCACAAGGGAAACCCTTGTCTGTTAAACAATACCTCAATGACCTCCCCTTACCAGTGTCAATTTCTACCTAGTAAGTACCAAGTTGCGACCCTATATCGCTATGATTAGGATTTGAGTCTTCTTTGTTTTAGGGTGATCATAAACAATTTAGACGAGCTTCCTATTTTCTTCAAGGAAATATCTCCAATTCATTCTCTTTCTCATATATGTGCAATTGAACTCCTCTCTTCATTGCACCATATGTTTGTGAGTCTATTGCTCAACAACCCTTTCAAGCTTTTCACTACTCATTCATTGTTTCAACTATTCTTTGCTTTCCCATTCTCCTCTGCACATTTGCTTCTTCTCACATGGATGTTCCCTCTATGTGTGTCTCATGTGTCTCTCCCCTCTCTAGCCCTTAGGTAATGTTTTCCACCTTTGGTCTCTTCCTCCTTCAATCCTTGGGATTCTCATGGCTTCTGTCAAAAGTGACCTCTAGTCAAGGATCCAAATTTTGAAGGGGAAATCTAGGAATGTACCTTTGCCAGTTTTTCAATTGACCCTTTCCTCTTTAAGAGATCATATCTATCAACAATATTAATTGCCTCAACCACCAATCCTATCTTCAACAACTAGTCACATGGCTCCATGCAACTTCAAGTACGTTGACAGGTGTGCATTTATGTTTTTCAAGTATAATTTTTCTTGCTAAGAAAGCTTCCTATTTTCTTCACTGAAACATCTCAGCTCCACCTCACCAATCCACTTCATCAATTCCACTTGTAATATCATGGCTATTACTTTTAAGGATTTTCCCTCTCAGTCAACTTCCTGGTGTTTTTCATTAATCAAAACATAATTATAATCTTCATAAACACAATCATATGAAGTCTTATCATAATTACAATTATGGGGGAAAATAGGGTGTTACACCTCTCTACCCTAGAAAAAATCCCACAATTTACGCAAAGGAAATTGCTCGGATACCACTTGTTAGGTACTCGATGTATTATAATAAGTAGAAAACATAAATATTGCAACAACTACCAGCGGAGTAACAACATTTAGAGAACCACAACACCAAAAATGATACCTTTATTGATATGAAGCAATGTTCACTTGCCTCTTCGAGGGGGAAACCTCTAGCAGAGAAATGCTCTATTACAACAATTCTCAAGAAAATAATTTCTCATGCCTCCTACTCTTATTTATACTGATTCTATCTTCTAAAGAACATTTTGAATGAAGATCTTTCTAGAAGCAAAAGCTTCTATTAAATATTCTTACATTAGACTTGTTCATGTTATTAAATAGGCCTTATTAACTAATGTCGACCTTTATTACATGGAAATATATTATTCTTCCTAGGTGAGGGGTTAGGGAAGTTAGGTCCTTATTAGAGGGGGGGCTAGGGAAGGGTCAGTAAACCCTTCCTCAAGCTTAGTATTCTCAGTGAGGGGGTTCCCAAGTAAGGGTTAGTCAACCTTTACTCTAGCCTAGTATTCATGTCAAGGGGGATCCCCGCAAAGGGTTTGTCAACCCTTTTTCTAGTCTAATATTCTCATCAACTATGAGCTAAATGAAGGGTCAATCAACCCTTCCTTTATCTTATTATTATTTTTGAGGGGCATATTGAAGGAGGGTCAACCAACCCTTCCTTAACCCTAGTATTATTTTCAAGGGGGAGCCCAGTGAACATTTGACCAACCCTTCCTCAAGCCTAGTATTCTCATTGAGGAGGGACTTACTAGAAGGCTCAACTGACCCATCCTTAGGCCTAGTATTCTTGATTAGGAGGATCATGAGGAAGGCTTAGTTAACCCTTTCTCTAGCTTATTGTTCACGTTGGGGGGCACCTTAAGAAAGGATCCCCCTCAATGTAAAAATTGTATCATTCATGACCATATGCACTTGAATTATTGGAATTTGTCTTAACAAATTCCAAGTTAGAATTTGGTCGACCAAAAGTGGTATTGATGGAAAGGATATATTTAGAAAATTTATTGGTGCATAGAAAAAAATAAAGAAGAAAAATAAATTTATATTGTATAATAATAAATATAATAAAGGTAAATATATTAATGTACTAATCCTTAGATATAAAATTGTTATCACATACAATATATCTAAGAATAAGATAGAAAAACCCATTAATTGTATCAAAATTCCCTTAAGGTAGAGAAACACAATACAATAATCCTTTTGTAGAAATAATATTGTTCACTTGCATCTTAAGGTAGGGAAATATCTCAATGAGACAATCTCCAATATAAAATACTCCAATACATGTCAATAAGGAGAACTCCATCATTATTTATAGATAACTAGAGAGCCCTAATCACACTCCTCTATATGGAAACAACACTGGTTATTCTAGAGAGATTGGACTAAGGAAAGAAGATGCATATTCATGCAAGAAATGCATTGACACCCTAAAAGAGAGTGTGTTCTGTAGATTTTAACCTTGTACAATATTTACTGCAAACATATTTTTAGTAAAAGAATAGAAAATATACAATGACAAATACACACATTACACGGATATTTTTCCCCTGGAAACCCAAACTGGGAAAACCAACATATTTTGTATTCATTCATAGTGATACATTTTTTACAACATGATATACATATAGGATCCAACAACATCCAAAACCCTAACCCTATGACCTGGATTAGTCAAAAACCCTAATTCCTTGATCGAAAATAGAAAACCATCGAAAAAAACCATGTGTCGAAAAACCTCCCAACAATGGACATGAAAATCAAGGTGACATGTGCTATACAAGGAAAACCCCTCTACGGACTACACCGGGGTTCTAAAGTGCAGGTAGATATAACCGTCTAAAGTCTCCTACTTTTAACAACTATCTCGTCATTACCCCACAATCATACATAAAAGACAAAGTATAGGGATCCGGTAGGCATACCTTAAACTCCGCGTCTGGTGTCGATCCCTTTGCGCTTAGTTATTTCTTGACTACAGATCTCCTCCCAAGACCAACCTACATTCACCAAAATACAAACATGAAACTACAAGCATGCATTCTATATATGGATTAGTGGATTAGACATCATAACAAAATATGTAAACAAATCATAAAGGTTTAAGACATTGTTGGTGTCAGAAGTCACTCCTGGATTGCGGCAAGAGTAAGCCTGAGGCCCATCAGTTTAAATGTCATGATTTGTTGATAAGGGATGATGGATGGAAGTAAACTCAGAAAAATATCGTTCTAACTTAGAAACTAGGTCAGGCATGCACAAGCAGATGAGGCCTTGATTCAATTTCAGGCAGTAAGTTGTAATAAGGGTGAGTAGGAGGAAGACTTTTGTAAGGAAATGTGAAGATTTGTTGTAGGCATCAGGCTTCCAACAGCCTGTAGAAGAAAACTTTGAACACAAGAACCTCTTATATTCAAAATCAAAAACACTAAAAGAACATAACAATGCTATAACAAATCCTTTATCATAACACAGTCACGATGATTCATGTGAATCATTTAGTCATGAACTCTTTCAATATGAGATCGAAACAAGATGAAAAAGAGAGTTTCCTTACATTAAACAAGGAAATTTCATATACAGATACATAGCCAAGAAAACTAGTGCTTCATTAAAACATTACAGTCAAGAGCTTTGCTCTACCATTCATCCTTATAAAAATACCAAAATTGAGTATATATACTCAGAGCAATTCGCCCCCCTCGCAGCAGGAGGGCAGATGAGACATTAAAGTCTAACTTAGCGTGCGCAGGTTCATCTGGTCAATCGAGGACATCAGATCGTCATGGCTCTTTTAGGAAAACCTGCACACAGGACGATCTTGGGCAGACTGCCTGCCAGAAACTCCATGCCCTGCATTCATGGTTTGAGCTGAGGTCTCAACCACCTGCTCAATATTCATTAAATGCTTCTTCCATGGAGGGTGGCCGAGACTAAAAATTTTTTGCATTTCACGTTTTGGAGTTTCTCGATGCAGCGGAAGAGAGAGACCCCATGTCTTTTGAAATCCCGGTAGCCGGAATGCCGAAATGGCTTTTGGGCATTTTTCACATTTCGGGTTTTGGTGATTCCCGATGCAGTGGAAGAGCAGCTCCCTTGTCTCTTGAACTCTCAGTAGCCGGAATGTCGAAACGGCTTTTGGGCGCTTTTCGCATTTCGAGTTTCGGCAATTCCCACTACAGTTGAAGAGCAGCTCCCTTGTCTCTTGAACTCCCGATAACCAGAATGTCGAAACGGCTTTTGGGCGCTTTTTGCATTTTGGGTTTTGGTGATTCCCGATGCAGTGGAAGAGAGGCTCCCTTGTCTCTTGAACTCTCGGTAGCTGGAATGCCGAAACGGCTTTTGGGCACTTTTTGCATTTCAGGTTTCGAGGTTTCCCAATGCAGTCAAAGAGAGACCCCATGTCTTTTGAAGTCCTGGTAGCCAAAATGCCGAAAGGGCTTATCACTTCACAACTTTGGCCATAAGAAATGAGCCCATGCACTAAACCTCATGCAATTTCATGACTCAAGCTTACCCAATGACCGTTGATCTACTCCATCTATGGATCCTTGCCGCTGAAAACAAAATGCCTGCTCGCTTGATTTTAAGCCTGAAATGGACTTCTTTTGTGTGTTGCGTCCGGTGCTTATGACCGCGGCCTTTGAATAACATGCTTTTTATGGGTTTTTAAAACCCCATTTCTACGCATTTACACCAAGGACCTGAAATCGGAGAGAAACACCACCTTGCAAGAATTGGTGCTAACATTAGTCTCCATGGGGGATAGAGTCGTCCCTGCGATACTCTAAGAACTCCTTCTTCAGTTCCAGTTGCCTTATGTTGGGATATGGAGTCGAGCTCAAAACACCCTACTTAAAAATGCATGCCAATAAGTAAAAATAAAATATAAACACACATGCTCCAAGGAGCTTATTTATGTACGGTCCTAAACTAATAAATTCCTTTACATGGGGCTAGGTGAAAGAAAACTTCCACCATAGCCAATCAAGAAAATTCCTGAATAGAAGATCCTTCCTTCTACCGATGATCACAAATAGAGGGTGTAACCATGATAGCAGAATGGTTACGCTCTTCAACTCCTCCTTACAAGCTAAAGTCGAGATGAAATAGGGCGGCTCCAAATTGTGAAGGAAATACAACTCCATGTATTCCTTCACAGGCTCATAGGACCAGTGGCAAACTCCAGAAAATGGGCGACAGGCAGCCTCCTTTGCTACATAGTTTTTCACGTGTGGCTGAATATATCTGGTAAGCATAGGTGGGTGGACATCTGACATAGGTTGACTGATCTCAGGCGATGGCTGCTTGCTGACTGGCTCTACGCATTCTGTAAACTGCATCTTCGTCTCCTCATCCTCTTCTACATGGCTCTCCCAAGGATCAGATTAATAATCATCATAGATAGGGACCATGGGAAATCCTTGTTGGTTGTCATGTGGGTCAGTGTCTTCATAGTGATCAAATGTAGGATAAGCTCGTTGCTCATCATCACTAGAATATTCATCAAATAAGGGTTGCCCTTCATTTCTATGATCAACCTCCAAAATAGTGATCCCATCGAGAATATAACTGTCAAAAATATCCATTTCGGGGATAGTGGTAACTACTTCTTCTGGTTGTTCATACATAAGATTTTTCTCCTTAATCCTAGGTAGAAATATATCATGGGAAACCTCTTGAAGGAAAAGAGAAGAATACTCTTACACAACCATTTCTTCTTTAAAAACTGGAAGGTCTTCGTCATCATAAGACAGGCTGCTAGGAACATCTTCTTCAACCCTATATCTAGGAGAGCCATCTACTATAGACAACATCTGCTCTATAAACTCAGAATTTTCACAAGAGGCATGTTCATATTTATGAACATCTAAAAGAACAGATGTATCTAAAATGATGTCAGATGCTTTCGTGCTAGGGCTAACATAATTAATATCATCCAACGCCTCTAGATTTTCATAGAAAATGCTTTCCTCCACAGTAAAAGCTTCATCACAAACATGGTCTTTAGGGCCGGCAGAGGCTTTATGAAGCAAATAAAACTCATCACAACAGTTTTCATATAAACACTTAGCTGGGAAGTAATCTTTACAAAATGAATTGAAAGTTGTATGAAAACCTGTCAAAGAATGGATGCTTGTAGTGGGAATAGATCGACACCAATCAAGAGCATTTCCCTTTAACGAATACTTAAAAAGCTTAATCTGGACATCTTCATGCATGATATTAAGTCAATGAATAACCTCATGAAAGTCCAGTAAATGCTCAGCTGGTACCTCCAAAATGTTTGCTTGAAATTCAGGGAGGATATCTTCCCATTCATCTCTATCAGGCAGTGGATTAGGAAAACCAACTATCTAGGAAAGGTCACAGAAAGCCAACCTTTGAGCTAATATATTTTCCATATCGAATTAGTGGAGTCGTCAACCGATCCTCGGATCATGGAGTCGCCAGGTGAAAGATGTGCAACTTTGAATGTGTCTAGTATTTTTTCACCATCAGAGGCCAGATCCTAACGTTGCGTCCTCCCAAGAAACTTCCCAAGCTGAGAAAGGAGCTGCTGAAACCTTCTCGAAAAATCTCCTCTGGGTCAGCTGTCAGGTGTGCTAAAAGTAGCCACAACTGAAACAGTGAAGTGGAAACAGGGGAGTCACCAGGTGCACAGTAGAAATATTTAAGTGCTCTGATGCATGATGCACCTTCAGAATCAGAGACTCAATGTCGTTCAATCCCGGGGAAAATCTTCAACTTCGTCCCCGGCAACGGTGCCAGAAATGTTGGCATCAGAAGTCACTCCTGGATTGCGGCAGGAGTAAGCCTGAGGCCCATCAGTTTAAATGTCATGATTTGTTGATAAGGGGTGATGGATGGAAGTAAACTCGGAACAATATCGTTCTAACTTAAAAACTAGGTCAGGCATGCACAAGCAGATGAGGCCTTGATTCAATTTCAGGAAGTAAGTTGTAATAAGGGTGAGTAGGAGGAAGACTTCTGTAAGGAAATGTGAAGAGTTGTTGTAGGCATCAGGCTTCCAACAACCTGTAGAAGAAAACTTTGAACACAAGAACCTCTTATATTCAAAATCAAAAACACTAAAAGAACATAACAACACTATAATAAATTCTTTATCATAACACAGTCACGATGATTCATGTGAATCATTCATTCATGAACTCTTTCAGTATGAGATCGAAACAAGATGAAAAAGAGAGTTTCCTTACATTAAACAAGGAAATTTCATATACATATACATAGCCAAGAAAACCAATGCTTCATTAAAACATTACAGTTGGGAGCTCTGCTCTACCATCCATCCTTACAAAAATACCAAAGCTGAGTATATATACTTAGAGCAATTCG
This sequence comes from Picea mariana, assembly GCA_032191745.1. Taxonomy (NCBI): domain Eukaryota; kingdom Viridiplantae; phylum Streptophyta; class Pinopsida; order Pinales; family Pinaceae; genus Picea; species Picea mariana. Next base: position 15,174 of record JASDQU010220529.1, read on the forward strand.
CCCCCCTCATAGCAGGAGGGTAGATGAGACATTAAAGTCTAACTTAGCATGCGCAGGTTCTTCTGGTCAGTCGAGGACATCAGATCGGCATGGCTCTTTTAGGAAAACCTGCACACAAGACGATCTTGGGTAGACTGCCTACCAGAACCTCGATGCCCTGCATTCATGGCTTGAGCTGAGGTCTCAACCACCTGCTCAATATTCATTAACTTCTTCTTCCATGGAGGGTGGCCGAGACTAAAAAAAATTTTCATTTCGCGTTTCGGAGTTTCTCGATGCAGTGGAAGAGAGAGACCCCGTCTTTTGAAATCCCAGTAGCTGGAATGTCGAAACATGTTTTAGGCACTTTTTGCATTTCAGGTTTCGGCAATTCCCGATGCAGTGGAAGAGTGGCTCCCTTGTCTCTTGAACTCCCAGTAGCCAGAATGTTGAAATGGCTTTTGGGCACTTTTCGCATTTTGGGTTTCGGCGATTCTCGATGTAGTGGAAGAGCAGCTCCCTTGTCTCTTGAACTCCTTGTAGCCAGACTGCCGAAACGAATTTTAGGCGCTTTTTTCATTTTGGGTTTTGGCAATTCCCGATGCAGTGGAAGAGTGGCTCCCTTGTCTCTTGAACTCCTGGTAGCCGGAATGCCGAAACGACTTTTGGGCACTTTTCGCATTTTGGGTTTTAGGGTTTCTCGATGCAGTCGAAGAGAGACCCCATGTCTTTTGAAGTCCCGGTAGCCAAAATGCCGAAACGTCTTATCACCTCGCAGCTTTGTCCATAAGAGATGAGCCCATGCACTAAACCTCGTTCAATTCCATGACTCAAGCTTACCCGATGACCGTTGATCTGCTCCATTAGTGGATCCTCGCCGTTGAAAACAAAATGCTCACTCGCTTGATTTTAAGCCCGAAATGGACTTATTTTGTGTGTTGTGTTGGGCACTTATGACCGCGGCCTTTGAATAAAATGAATTTGATGGGTTTTTAAAACCCCATTTCTATGCATTTACACCAAGGACCTGAAATCAGAGAGAAACACCACCTTGCAAGAATTGGTGCTAACAGAGATTATTTGGCAGGATGGAAAAAGTATTTCTTTATATTAATCTCACAAAAGTCGTTTACAATATGAGACTGGAAACTACTCCTTGAACTCGGTCATGGGCTCCTCTTCACCATGCACCAACTGCTTCCACGCATTCTTCTCCTCTTTAGTTCTCTCTAGGGGAGTGGTAAGGATTTTCAAAGGAGGAAGAAGGGATTCTAGATCAAACTCAGAATGTGGTTGCAAAATATTGGGGCAAAGGGGGAACACTAAAATGGGCAGAGTTTATATGCCCTCATGCTTCTTTTTGGAATGGGACCCCAACACCTTTTTTTATAGTCCAAAAGAGATAGTAATAGTTGGGGTGGCTGGCTATGGGCGGTCAAATGGTTAGGTAACGGCCCGAAAACCCGTATCCCTTTGCAAATTTTTATTTTTCTCATTTTTTATGAGTGTACATGGGATGTAGTGGTGTAGAAAGTGTGTGTACGCAGGAAATAGTGGTGCAAGGTGCATACACCTTCAAAACAATGGTTGTTTAGAAGAGATGTTCAGTAATGACTTGGCAAAGATAGCAAGTAAGATGGCCTGATGCCAGGGATGCATGTCTAGTGAAATTTAGGGTTATAACAGATGCCCCCTAATGTGTTAGGTTAGAAGAGAATATGATGGCCAAAATACATTACAAATATTCACCAACGTATGAAGTTAGTGAGCCCAGGGACCAGAGTTTAGGAGGTGCCATCTGCAAAATAACAATTTGTCTCACCGAGGCAGGCATACCCATGCTCAGGATGAAATAAAATCATGGCTTCCAATCAAATACACTGCAAATCCAAGTCATATAACTATATAAAGTGTAGTTGTGAGCAATACACAATGGATCTACATCTCAAAATCAAAAGATATACATGTATAGTATCCATCTTCAAGAAGCCAATGATGTTTGATGGTTGGAGATGAGGTCTTCAAAGCTCGAGAAACAACTTCAAAATCTTCAAAACTCGGGTAGGAGTGTAATATCAGTGTACGAATTCGCTACCCAGAGATCTTCGACATCTCATTGGGAACAGACAAGAGGATCTCGGTGATCAGGGAGAGAACTTCATTGATTTTGAGCAAGGACTTGATTGGACTTTTGGGGTGGCTGGGCATGAGGACAAGAGACAAACTACAGAAGGGCCGACTCAATTTTAGTAAAAATTCCCTTGGACAAAAGAACGAAAAAATATGAGACTCTGGTAGCATGACATTGACATAAGTTCACGATGCAGAAGGCAATGCAAACTCTCCATTTTTTTGGAAGGATAACCAAATGGAGGACGACACAACTCTATGTGGCAAGAACAACTTCCTAAGGTCTTATTGAATCCTAGATCTTGAAAAACAAATGGAAGGATGTGCTTTGTCCAAGGTAGACTCATTGTGTTGTCAACAAAAAGAAAATACTTTTCCCTTCCTCTTTTTTGGGTATATTTGATCTTTTTGTCTTTTTCAATAACTTTGGGAAGCTTGAAAAAGAATAAAAGAATGTTACGTTACAAAGGAGGAACGAGTGTCGCAAACATACTATTTCCAAGCAAAAGGAACACATTGACGATCTGGATTTTATGAGCAGAACGAAATGAATACAGATTATTAATAGGTGCTTAACACAAAATAACAGAGATACAG
>JASDQU010220532.1:0-17896 GCA_032191745.1 Picea mariana
GCGAGAAGTTTGCACCCTAGCTTAAGGCAGCCTGCGAGAATGGGTCATTCTCGCACCCTAGGATATTAGCAACCTACGAACTCTCTTCAAAAGTATGTTTTCTAGGAAGAGATGAATGTCACTTTTCTCAGGAGAAAGTTCTTATGAGGAGCTTGTGTACACCATCATCAATACGCCATCAAGATTGACCAAAATCATGGGTAACAACATGTCCTTGGCCCACTTAGTGAAGTATTCTACGACCAAAATAATGTGATTATGCCCCCCAGCCAAATTTGGGTTGCAATCCATGAATTCCACCCCCCACTTGGTGAAGGGATCGACGATAATGACTAGGTGAAGAGGGGCTAGATGTGAGTGCATTTTCCGAGTGAACACTTGGCAGGGATGACACTTCTTAACCATTTCAACACAATCTTTAAAGATAGATGGCTAGAAATAACCGGCTCACAATAGTTCCTGGGCTCTTGCAAGCTCGGATAGATGAACACCACAAGCCCCACTGTGGCAATCGTTTAGAACTGACTCGGCTTCCTCGTGAGTTAAACAACGACACATGATATTGTCTATTCCTTGGTGATACAAATTTTCGCCAACGATAGTGTAACTCTTATAAGCTTGGTATCGTACACATCATCGGTCATCTCGTGAGAGATGCTGAGGGAAATTCAAATTTTGAAGATAGAGAACAATGTATCCATACCATGGGTCAGACGATGAGACAAGGAAAATGTTTTCATCCAAAAATGCATCAACATGGATAACATCCTCATCTAATTGTGGGAATTCAGATATTAACTCCGCAAAGACTAGTGATTTCTTGGATTTCACAAAAGTGAAATCAAGATCAAATTCTTATAAAATGACAATCCATTTATTATATTTTCCCCCTATGATACACCTGGTAAGGACGTATTGAAATGGATTGACATCGACAAAGACAATAGTCTTGCAAATCAATATACAATGGCGTAGACGTTGGACTGTGTGAATGACATTCAAAGCTAGCTTTTCAATGTGAGAATAATTGAGCTCAGGACCAACTAAATTTCAACTAAGATAGTATATGATGTGCTTGCGGAGCTCATCACCCTCCTAAACCAAAACCATACCAATTGTCTCTTCGAACGCGGTGACATAAAGCAATTAATCCCTACTGTAGTCAGGAGACTTTAGCAGAGGCGTCGATACCAGGGATTTCTTAAAAGCATGAAAGGACTCATGGGCTCGCTCATCCCAGATAAAAGGGGTGTCCTTCTTCAAAAGATGCATGAAATCCTTAGTAATATTGGCATATTTTACTATAAATCGACATAAAAAGTTAGCTTTCCCCTGCAAACCTTGAAGTTGTCGAATAGTGCACAGGGAAGGCAATCAAAATATTTTCTCAAGATTTAATGAATCTACCATGATCTCGGTCTCAAAAACTAGAAATCCCAAAATACTGTTGGGTATGTGTTATATTCTTTGCACGAGTAGTAGTGTCTGCCTCGGGAAACATGTCACGTATTTAGGTGGTTTTTTCGGCACATGGTTTTTGCCGATGGTTTTCTATTTCCGGTTAAGGAATTAGGGTTTTGGACTAATCCAGGTCATTGGGTTAGGGTTTTGGATGTCGTTGGCTCCTATATGTATATTTTATTGTAAACAATGTATCACAATGAATGAATATAGAATATGATGGTTTTCCCGGTTTGGGTTTCCAAGGGAAAAATCTCAGTGTATTGCTTGTATTTGCCATTGTATATTTTCTGTTATTTTTATGAATATCTGTTTGCAGTAGATATTGTACACGGTTAGAATTTACATTTGGTATCAGAGATTTATTGTTTTCAGGGGGATGCCTTTGTGGTCAAGGGTTTGGCTCGAGACTGTGATAAGCCTTGTTATAGTGGGAGATCTGCGGTATTGTTTTTTTAGGTGAAAATAAATGGCAAGCAATTCGAAGATGGAGATCGAGAAGTTTAATGGGAGAATTTTTGAGCTTTGGAAGCTCAATATGGAAGATCTATTGGTGGACAGATATCAGTGGATTGTGGTAGATCCAAGTACTGCACCTACAGGAACTTCTGCAGATGGCTAGAAAAAGTTGGATCAGAAGACAAAGAGCACAATTAGACTGTGTCTCTCCGATTCAATATTACTGAATGTGTTAGAGGAAGCTACAACCAAGGATTTATGGGAAAATTTGGGGAAGTTGTATTAGTCTAAATCCCTGGTAAATAAACTATTCCTGAGAAAGAATTTGTATAACCTAAGGATGAGAGATGGAGACTTGGTGGCAGAGCATTTGAACGCCTTCAATACTGTGGTAAGTCAGTTAGTATCTGTTGAGGTTAAAATTTCAGATGAAGATAAATGTATCAATTTGTTGTGTTCTTTACTAGACTCGTGGGATAGTCTGGTTGTGGCCATAGGTAGTAATACAACTTCCTTGAAGTTTGAAGAAGTGGTCTCATCCTTGTTGTTGGAGGAGATGAGACGGAAGAATATGGAAGGACATAACACAAATTCATTATTTGCAAGAGGATGTTCCCAGGAAAGAAATAGATCTAATTTCTCAAGTGGGAGATCTAAGTCTAAGCATAGATCTAAATCTCCTGGAAAGTTTGTAAGGGTATGTTGGAGATGTGGAAAAGAAGGGCACTACAAGAAGTAGTGTATATCCAAAGTTGAGAAAAAGAAGGGATCTGAAGAATCTTATTCTATAGAAGAAAATACCTCGAAGGAAGAAGGAGGGGATGCGTACTTGGTATCTTAAAGAACACATGCAGATCATGAGGCATGGTTGGTTGACTCTGGTGCATCATTTCATATGACTCCCCACAGAGAGTGGTTCTGGGAATATGAAAGGTATGATGGAGGTAATGTTTTCTTAGGTAATGATTTGACAACCAGAATTATAGGAAGAGGAAGAGTTAAGTTGAGGCTCATAGATGGAAGGATTAGAACAATGCATGTTGTTTTTCACATCCCAGGTTTGGCTAGAAATTTTATTTCTGTAAGAAAAATGGACGATGTAGGGGTAAAAACAATATTTGAAAAGGAAACCTGCAGGATGGTTCGAGGAGCAATGGTTTTGCTGAGGGGATTTTGGTTTGGAACTTTGTATAAGCTTGAAGGAAGCACTATTAATGATGGATGTAATAGTTCCATTGTTCCTGATATTGGATTTTCAGAAGAAATAACTCCTACAGTCTTTGGAAAAAAGGTTATGTTGTGGCATCAAAGACTGGGGCATATCAGAGAGAAGGGTCTTTGACTACTACACGATAAAGGTATGGTTGAATGTATGTCTAACTGCTCTCTGGATTTTGATTTCTATGAACATTGTCTATATGGGAAGCAGAATTGGGTAATATTCCACTCTGGTGCAATGAGGGAAGAAGGAATTTTATAGCTAGTTCACAGTGATGTTTTTTGACATGTGTTCGTCCCATCGTTGGGAAAATCTATGTACTATGTCTCATCTATAGATGACTTCTCGAGGAAGACTTGGATATATTTCCTCAAGAATAAATATGAAGTCTTTGATAGGTTTAAATATTTTAAGGCTCTTGTTGAGAATCAAACAGATAAAAGAATTAAGGTGTTGAGGATAGATAATGGCATAGAGTTCCATGGAAATGAATTTTAAGAATTCTGTAATAAGTGCGGTATAGCAAGGCAGAATACTACTCCATATACACCTTAGCAGAATGGAGTTGCAGAAAGGATGAACAAGACGCTGATGGAAAAATCAAGGTGCATGCTCAACGGTGTTGGGTTAGGGCAAGAACCCAACTTATCATTCAAATACAAAGCATATTGATGTTCAATATCACTTTATGAGAGACATGATTGAAGAAAATAAAGTATCACTGATGAAGGTGGACACTTTGAAGAATGTTGCAGACTCATTAACAAAATCTGTGAACACTGAGAAGTTCTCTTGTTGTAGAGGATCCATGGGAATTGCAGAGGATCCATGGGCATTGTTTCCCTGGATTGTTGACTATGTAACCCTGTAACCCCCTATTTGAAAAGAAAACATCAAGTGGGAGAATGTTGGGTATGTGTTATATTATTGGGAAAAATTTTCTACATCAGGAAACGTGTCACGTATTTAGGTGGTTTTTTCGGCACATGGTTTTTGCCGATGGTTTTCTATTTCTAGTTAAAGAATTAGGGTTTTGGACTAATCCAGGTCATTGGGTTAGGGTTTTGGATTCCGCTATATCCTATATGTATATTTTATTGTAAAAAATGTATCCCAATGAATGATTATAGAATATGTTGGTTTTCCCGGTTTGGGTTTCCAGGGGAAAAATCTCTGTGTAATGTTCATATTTTCCATTGTATCTTTTCTGTTCTTTTTCTGAATATCTATTTGTAGTAGATATTTTACAAGGTTATAATTTACATTTGGTATAAAATCTTTATTGGCTTCAGGGGGACACCTTTGTGGTCAAGGATTTGGCTCGAGACTGTGATAAGCCTTGTTACAGTGGGAGATCTATGGTATTGTTTTTTCAGGTGAAAAGAAATGGCAAGCAATTCAAAGATGGAGATTGAGAATTTTAATGAGAAACATTTTGAGCTATGGAAACTCAAAATGGAAGATCTGTTGGTGGACAGAGATCAATGGGTCGTGGTATATCCAGGTACTGCACCTACAGGAACTTCTACAGATGACTAGAAAAAGTTGGATCGGAAGGCAAAGAGAACAATCTGATTGTGTCTCTCCGATTCAGTATTACTAAATGTGTCAGAGGAAGCTACAAACAAGGATTTATAGAAAAAATTGGGGAATTTGTATCAGTCTAAGTCCCTAGTAAATAAACTATTCCTGAGAAAGAAGTTGTATAACCTGAGGATGAGAGATGGAGACTCGGTGGAAGAGCATTTGAACACCTTCAATACTGTGGTAAAGCAGTTAGTATCTATTGAGATTAAAATTTCAGATGAATATAAATGTATCAGTTTGTTGTGTTCTTTACCAGACTTGTGGGATAGTCTAGTTGTGGCCATAGGTAGAAATACAACTTCCTTGAAGTTTGAAGAAGTGGTCTCATCCTTGTTGTTGGAGGAGAAGAGATGAAATAATATGGAAGGACATAGCACAGACGCATTATTTGCAAGAGGACGTTCCCAGGAAAGAAATAGATCTAATTTCTCAAGTGGGAGATCTATGTCTAATGGTAGATCTAAATCTCTCAGAAAGTTTGTAAGGGTATGTTGGAGATGTGGAAAAGAAGGGCACTACAAGAAGCAATGTAGATCCAAAGTTGAGAAAAAGAAGGGATTTGAAGAATATTCTTCTATAGAAGAAAATACCTCCAAGGAAGAAGGAGGGGATGTGTACTTGGCCTCTTCAAGCACACATGCAGATAATGAGGCATGGTTGGTTGAGTATGGTGCATCATTTCATATGACTCCTCACAGGGAGTGGTTCTGCTAATATGAAAGGTATGATGGAGGTAATGTTTTCTTAGGTAATGATTCAACAACCAAAATCATAGGAAGAGGAAGAGTCAAGTTGAGGCTCATAGATGGAAGGATTAAAACACTGCCTAGTGCTCTGCACATCCCAGGTTTGGCTAGAAATTTGATTTTTGTAAGCAAAATGGATGATGTAGGGGTAAAAACAATATTTGAAAAGGAAACCTGCAGGATGGTTCGAGGAGAAATGGTGTTGTTGAGGGGAGTTCAGTTTGGAACTCTGTATAAGCTACAAGGAAGCATTATTAGTGATGGGTGTAATAGTTCCATTGTTCCTGATATTGGAGTTGAAGAAGAAAGAACTCCTATAGTCTTTGGAGAAAAGGTTATGATGTGGCATCAAATACTGGGGCATATCAGAGAGAAGAGTCTTCGACTACTACACAATAAAGGTATGGTTGAAAGTATTTCTAACTGCTCTCTAGATTTGGATTCCTGTGAACATTGTCTATATGGGAAGCAGAATTGGGTAAGATTCCCCTCTGGTGCAACGAGGGAAGAATGAATTTTACAACTAGTTCACAGTGATGTTTTTGGACCTGTGTCGATCCCATCATTGGGAAAATCTATGTACTATGTCTCATTTATAGATGCATTCTACCTCGGGAAATGTGTCACGTATTTATGTGGTTTTTTTGACACATGGTTTTTTCTGATGGTTTTCTATTTCCAGTTAAGGAATTAGGGTTTTGGATTAATCCAGGTCATTGGGTTAGGGTTTTGGATGCTGCTAGATCATATATGTATATTATATTGTAAACAATGTATCACAATGAATGAATATAGAATATGTTGGTTTTCCTGGTTTGGGTTTCCAGGGGAAAACTCTCTATGTAATGTTTGTATTTTCCATTGTATATTTTCTGTTCTTTCTCTGAATATCTGTTTGCTGTAGATATTGTACAAGGTTATAATTTACAAAGATGACCAGACCTAATGCAAAAGATGAACTTGTGAGGGTTCAACCAGATTCTATAATGACGACATCTTTCAAAAACTAGCCGAAGTTGCTTGGAGTGATCCACTATCTTACGAGAGTGAGCAGGAAGATCATCAAGATAATATTTGACTATATTCTTAAGATCATGGAATGTGAAGGTCATAGCACGTTGGAAGGTTTCTCCAGTGTTTTTAAGGCCAAAAGGAATATTTTGGTATGTGAAAGTACCCCAAGGACAAATAAATGTCATCTTGTGTTGATCCTCAGTTTTAATTTGAATTTGGTTATACCCTAAAAATCCATCCATGAAAGAAAATACTTCGCTTCCCACACACTTGTCGATAATCTGATCAATGAAAGGTGTCAGGAAGTTTTCTTTTGGACATGCTTTGTTCAGGTCACGAAAGTCCATGCATACATGGATGGTTCCTTGCTTCTTATTCACAGGAACAATATTGGATACCCATTTAGTCAAGGGAATGGGGTAGATGAAGCCAACATTAAGTAGTTTCTCTACCTCTTCCTTAATAGAAGGGGCCTTCTAGGGATTTACAACTCTAAGACGTTTTCAAACAAGCTTAGCATCTGGATAATTTATAATCTCATTCTCTAAAATACGAGGGTTGATTCTTGGCATCTCTTCATATGACCAAGAAAATACATCTATAAATTCCTTGAAGAGTTTGGTGTAGATCAGGATTTCTTTTGGTGAACAATCTGCATCGATATGTACATTTTCAATCTTGCCAGGGGTATGAGAGATATTGATCGTGATGGTAGGAGAGATACTTGCCATATTTCCTTCAACATAAATGTCATGCCTATAAAGTGGAACTATGGAGTGACTGACTGTCTCACTCAAAGTAGATCAAAAGTCATCTTATTTGATTCTAGAAAGCTCTAGGAGAAAATAAGAGAAATGATGCATATCATCCCAAGGTTTGTCAGAACCATTCATGGCTTCGACGATGGCTTCGTCTGAGGGAAAATTCTCATCGAGGAATTCATGTGAGCAAGACAATGAAGTGGCCCACACGAGCTTAAGAACAGGATCCTCCTCGTTTGTCGACGAGGTAATAGGATTAGGATCGACGAAAGAGTCAAGAATAGCTTGATACGCTATCTCCGCTACCGATAGTGGCATGGCCATTCCAGCATGCGAATGACCTTCACAAGATGAAGTCAAGGAAGGTAGGGTCCAAGGATTGTAAAAATAGGAAGTTCATAAAGGAATAGACCTCTCTAACGAAATGAGCCTACTGGACATAACATAAACATGGTGAATCGGTGCCATGAAGTCGAAGGTACCCATAAGGGATGAATACATTTCGACACGGATATTATTAGTTGTCGGCTGAGACTTGTCGACCACAGGGATCGATGGTCCAATAGATGAATTGGGGATAACATACGCAAAGGATAATTGGTTGATCATCATGATATTCCCATCATGAGGAAAACAAAGAGTATGGAAGACAAACGATATGAAGGCAGTCATAAAATAAGTCCAATTGTGTCCTAGTAACAAGTTATAATTGAGGGGTGCATCAACCACCTCGACATCCACCTCTATCATCTTCCCACCTAACTGGACCAGAAAGGAAGGAAGAATACTGTGAGGGAAAAAGGAACTACCGTCAAAAGCAGTCAACATGGTCGGCGATTGAGAAAGAGTTGGAGAGTCGAGAGATTTCCAACAGATCAGGGACATCATACATGTAGCAACACCTTCATAAACAACCACACGTTTGATGGTATACTTTGAGTACTCCATGTGGATTTGGAATGCCACATGGTAAGGCAAGCGAGGCTTCACATCTGTGACATCAAACTTGATAACTTTCAAGCCACTGGGGTCTAGAAATCCTAATGCAGATATCAAGGCATTCCTTTGTTTAGGACACATCTAGAGTACCTCCAAATCCTTCATCATAGAAGGGGTTTGACCCAGATCCTCAACAATAGAGTAATTTTGGGCAGCTCTAGCATTTGGATTGTGGGTAGAGCGTTTGAGTACTCCTTTCGGAATACGAGGTAGTGGCTCTAGTTTTTCAATCTGTAAAGTCATATCCGGAGGAGGAGGAGGATATTCTATACTAGGTACAGTCTGTGAAGAACTATAATCACAAGAACAGGTGGCTACATTAACCTGAGAATTGACTATATTGATACAAAAATGGTCACCGTCTTGTGACGGTGGGTTTTGACTCCCACCGACCACATTTCCGGTATTTGAGGAGCTTGAGGCCATGTGCTAGTTATGTGGGAAAGTATTTGTCAGCACGCCGGGTGGTAGAGATAAGAGCCTCGCAGATTCCGCAAGTTTGGGGCATAAATGAGTAAGATGATCGCCTGTACAAAGCTTACAAGGAAGTTTCATCTTACACGTTTCTTTCTTTCCCTCTCCAACATTATTATTCGTCTTCTCATTATTACCATTTCCCTTGGGTTTATTATTCTTCCCTCCCTTACGATTATTATTACATCCTTTGTTCTTATTCCCGCTTGGTTGCTGGTTACCATTTGGGGTGGTCAATGATTGCATGGAATGTACATCCACCGACTGAGTGGTATTGGAAGACACAGATGAAGTTGGCCCTCCTGTAGACTGGTTTAAAGACAATTCTTTCAAATGGCTTGTCACCGAGTCTACGAAATTCACATTGGCGGAGCCTACAATGCCATTGGCATGAGGTCTGGGATTTTTTCTGAGGTCATAGGTTGACCTCGACGCATCCGAAAGAATGTGATATAACATCCCAAACTGAGCGTATATAAGATCTAACTACTGGGCTTTGAAGATTGCTTCTTCCTCAGATGTAACCCCGGATGTAGCAACATCCTTCGAGATAGGAGGCTGGAAAGAGTTAAGGAAACATTATAAAAGGAAATCTGGGGGAATTCAGGTCTTGATCAACCTCTTCTGTCTATGCCACTCCTAGATGTGATCCAAGATATGAGTGGTTATGTCCTAGCGTAAAGTCAACAGAAGTTCTAGGCCATCATCATAACAAACCGACAATTGGAAGTGGTTAAGGAAGACTAGCACCATCTAACTAAAGGTCCCATATGTCCCCTAGGTAGCTCGAGATACCATTTCTCAACAACTCCAATGAGGGTGCATTGAAATAATATTAACTGAATGGAATCGTCATTAAGGGAATTTGAGGAGCACCATAGGTGAAAGGTGGTGACGTGATCATCAAGATCCTCTCCATTCTTACCTTCAAATTTTGGAATATCCAAAGGAATCTTGGTGGGGATGGAGGGCCATGTAGTATCATGACAGACAAGGTCATTCATCAACTTAGACAAGTATGGAAGATTAAGCATGTCTAGAAAAGGGAGACGGGGTTGCGACATCTGGCCCCAAGCTCCCTAGAAAGATTGTGTTTGAGTAAGTGCAGCACATCCAGAGTTCTGGTAAGCACCATGGGCCTGTCCAGGATTGTAATACCCTCCTCCAGGATGATTCATAAGATGTTGGTTGGGAATCATTACAGTAGGAATGTTTTGATGGGGGTTATAAAAGTTTCCCCCAGCCGGAGTGGCTCTAGGTTGGGGGTTTCCCAAGGTGTTAAATTTACCTCCTCCGAGTGTGAATTTGGAGGATAAAGGTGGATTCTTCATGCCAAATGTGTTGGTCAGAATCAACATTGAGGAGGTGACGGTATAGGATGGAACTTGAGCAGAATATTGTCCACCAGGTTGGTTTCTCCATCCATAAGTAAGAGGATTAGACCCGAGGTTAAAATAGGGAATGCCTCCCATAGTAGGGGTCATTTGAGGGATCTGAGAGCCACCAAACAAGAATGGAGTATAAGGAGGGGTTGTGCCCCCAAGTCCAAAGCTAGCATTAGGGCGAGCAGCTGGGATGGAGTTTGAAAACTGTGAAGTAAAATTTGGCATACCATAGGAAAAAGGACTAGAGGCCATAGGGATGGACTGAACATTATAGCTCGGTGAGTGACCAAGAGACCCAAATGGGTTTGTGGAAATAGATTGAGCATTCACTATAGGATGGGAAGTAGTGATGATAGGTGCCTCTGACACTAGAACCAATGTGGTTTCAGGAGTCAAAGGGGTGCCATTAACTATAGTAGGTGTGGGAGTCGAAGGGCTCCCAGTATTCTGATGACTCATTTTAGTACTCATCCTTGTAGAATCACAAGTCTGAATAGTGGAGGTGTGTGTACCACATCTAATAACTCTATGCCTTTTAGAAAGAAAAGACTCAAAATATGAGAGTAACTGTAACAAGTGGCGGGACCGGCGTGGACATTGGTCTGACTCCACAATCACTTAAGAATCAAGATACAAAAATAAATCATAAGGACAACTAGTAATCAAAGAGCACACCAAAAATAATCAAACGACCAATATGCACACAAACGGGATAAAGCGGCTGAAAGGGGCCTCCCTCCCTAAAGAAGGTATGTCTCGCCCAAGAGGGGCCTGAGACTCCCTGCTAAATATCGGAGGTAATATAATTAGTTATAAGGGCCCTCATGGGCTTAAAAACCAGTCGGTCAGATCCCCCCGCAGAGGTAATCCTCCATAAAGGTTGTGTGTTGTTTGACCCTTATCTGACCTAGGGTATGTGCAGAATAACCCCTACAAGTAACCTATGTGGCACCTAATTCAAGCAACTAAGAAACTACCGTATAATCAATGCACATGCGAGCAGTCATAAGTCAGGTCCACCATCTGGGCAGGGTAGAAAATCTCAAAACCTTGAAAGCACTGCCTCACGGAGGTAAGGGAACTAGCAAGATCCCCAGATACGAATAGATCCCCAAAAATATCTTTGACGCTAAGAAGGTATCAAGGGGATATCCCTTCAACCAACCTCGCACGACCTCGTGATTAACTCTAGTGTAAGAGGAGCCTCCTAATATTACCGATTATACAATGGATTTCTCCTCTCCCTTAGTCAAGCACATATGTTGATTTAATAGCCTTGGAGAAGTTTCTTCACAAAATTCTATTCCAAGGCACTAAATCCTAACCTAGTTTGTGCACCCTAGAAAATAAAATTGTTACTAATCAATTTTAAATTATAGCGTTAATTTTAATGGCCGTGCTTACTCAAAAATTTACGGTGGTGAAACTACTGATGTTATGACTCAACAAGTAAAGTAAATATGAATACAATGCAAAGTCCTAACTTCAATTTTCAATGAATGATATGCTTCCTAAAAATCCAATTCGATTTCAACTCTGCAATTCTGAATAAAAATGCAATATTTCTTTACATGCACTAAGATAAATGACAAAGACTCAAAAGATCAAAATGCCAATCAATGTAAAATGCCTAATATTTTTGTATTTTCAATATAAGAAAAATGAAAATTCATGGACTGAACAACAACTTGATATATAAATACTCTATGATCTAGATTATTTTTGGCACGAAATGAGAGTGGAGATATAATAAAGAAATGCACAGAGATATCACAGATATCGAATAATATAACATAAATGTATCAGAGATGCAACCATAAACACAGATATACAGTAATACACAATTTCTATTAATGAAATAAATGTATAGAGACTGTAAAAATACAGAGTGAAAGACTCATTAGACTGGTGGCAGCTTATCTCTGAAAAGAGATGTGACGGCTACTCGCATTCGCAAGAAGATGATTACCATGAGGCTCTGAAGGATTTTTTACAATAAACAGGAATGCCAAAAACCCTAGACATCCAAAAACCTGACCCTAGGATATGAAGCTCCAAAAGTCATGTGGGCCCCATTTGGGTAAGTTAGTACATCAACTTCTCGGGGTCATAACTTTTGCATACAATCTCCATTTTAGGCCGAGGAGATTCAGTTTTGGGTCTCAATAATTCCTTCAAATATAATTGACAATCTTGATGCCGAAAAACCTTCATTTAGGCCCTCAAAATGGCCCCAGAAGTTAAAAACTGCTAAAAATAGTAAATTACCTGCCAGAAAACTGTTTTGAGCCAGTTGGAAAAGGTGGGTGGCCACCGATATCCACTTGGAGCACTCTAATATATATATAAAGAGACAACTCAAGTAGGATACCAAGGATAAAAACACCCAACCCAATATACAAGGACAATCAAAATGAAATATGACGAGAAAGGCTCCGCCCAAAACTTCAACCAAAGACAGGTTTCCTGTCATCCCACGGACACTTAACAGTCACTACAAAGACCCAAGAAGACTTAGAAATCATCAAAACCTACCAAACAACCACCAAACCTAGAAAACAAGCAAAATAGGTTGATGTACGTGACTGTTCAAGGAAACAACGTGTATGTATGCAACTTGGAGATGGAAAACACGCATATATATGCGACTGTCAAGCAAAAACCTGCGTATATGTTTCAAAAACACAGCTAGGAAAAAGAGAAGGATGAAAGACTCAGACCCAGAGTGAAAAAAGGCTGTCAAGCAACGATACGACAAGAAACGCAATAGGAACGATAGAAACCTAAGGAGAAAAACACTCCAAACCCCAAGAAAGAAGATTCAATCCCCAGTATGGTCATCAATTTTGTTACGAGGAAAATATCTCTATGGCTAGGGGTAAACCACAACAGAAGAAAATGACTACAGAAATAAACTCTATTCTCAAGTATGCTATATAAACAAATATGCTAGCAAGACAAGATAAAGGGTCTACTTCGTCCAAACGTTCGATGAAGTCCACCATTGAGCACTTGACCCAAAGCAATATACCTGCTACTAGTCCTCAACAACCAAGCAAAGAAAGAATATGGTGATAATATATGATGTTAGCACATTCAATAACATAATCCATTAATATTCATAACAAATACACCCATGGAATAATAATTCAAATATTTGCAAGATATCAATTGGACGGGAAAAGAGTATTTCTATTAATATATGATCAATAGAAGTGAAAAAGTTACAGACTTCTGTGTCGACACGGTCCGGAACCGAGAAACTAAGTTCCTTCTAGCTGGGCCTCCACCAAAGGAAATCTCATAGAAGAGAGACAATGAAGTTCTCAATCCATAAGGGAAGAGCTTGGGGGTTGAACACTATGTTTAGACTTAAAGGACAAAGGGATGTAGACTCAATGTGAAGTGAATAATTCCTCCAGAGTAAATTTGCTCTCAAAGTTGAATTCTTTATCCTCTTTTCCATTGCTCCGAATTGTCCCATTTGTAGCCTTCAAATGGAACTGAAGGGCCAAGCTGGAATGTTTCCAGTATATGGAAGGCCAAGGATCATTGATCTCCCATTGTGACATGGAAACCCGACACCATTTTTCATTTTTGGGCACATTTCCTGATGTACATGGGTTGTAGTGGTGCAACCTACATATACGCATGTTGTATAGTAGGCAAGGTGTGTATATGTGAAAAAAATGTATTTTTATCTCTGGTATTTGCAAAAAGGGATGAAACGTTTACATAGGAAAATAGAAAAAGGCCTACTGTGCAAGATTGCATAGGGTGAGACAAATTTTTCTATAACAATGAGTACCTTACATGGCCTAGTTGTCAGAACTCATTTTTACTCCATAGTGATGTTAAGAGGGGTGTTGGACAAATTTCTATTTTCAGCACACTAGTTCAACGAGAGTTAACTGACTAGTTCTATTTTATATCATCACTATTATGCTATTATGCATGCATGCATGCATTATTCTATTATGGAATGCTATGTCCTATATATGAGTGTATTCCACTCATTCATTGCATCATATTAATCATCATTGTATCTATCATTCGATCATTGGTCGACTCATTGGAGTAGTGTGAATATATTTTCTCATTCTTCCATATTTAATCTTTCTTCCTTTCATGATAAGTTTTGTTTGTACTTTCTTTAGCTAGATCTCCTATGCAGGTTTCGATGAAACATTGACAGTATGAAAAGAAAACAACAAGTGGGAGAATGTTGGGTATGTGCTATAATCTTTGCACGACTAGTCCTAGTGTATGTTATGTTACGCTGGGCACGAAGGGGGGTTTGAGATGGGGCCGCCAAGCCCCCCCTTCAGGAGAAGTGCCCCCGAGAAATTTTTTCCTCGGGAAACGTGTCACATTTTTGTCTCATTTTTCGTGTCACCTTGATTTTCGTGTCCATGGTTGGGAATTTTTTTGGGACATGGTTTTTTTCGATGGTTTTCTATTTTTGGCTAAGGAATTAGGGTTTCTGACTAATCCAGGTCATTGGTTTAGGGTTTTGGATGCCACTGGATCCTATATGTGTATTGTATTGTAAACAATGTATTACAATGAATGAATATAGAATATGTTGGTTTTCCTAGTTTGTGTTTCTAGGGGAAAACTATCTGTGTAATGTGTGTATTTTCCATTGCATCTTTTATGTTCTTTTATTGAAAATCTATTTGTAGTAAAATATTGTACAAGGTTAAAATCTACAGATATGATATAGGGAAGAATGCCATTCCTTAGGTCCTAAATAAATCTCCGAGGAATCTAGAGCCATGAATAATGCCTTGAAGCCCCACACATGACCTTTAGAGGTTATCCTTGGCCTCTAAGAAAGGATGTTAGTTCCCTCACAATGTTTTGAGGATGAGGTATGGGTCATAAAGTGTTGGCCCTTGACCAAGTTTTGAGGAACACTTGGTCATATTTGACCATTTTTGGGACTTCGACAACCTATCAAAGATGGAGCACAACGCAAAGCGGAGATTGCGGAAGCTAGATCCCTTTTGTGTTCTTTTTGGGTTTTTGGGAATATGTAATGGGTATGGGATGTTGACCCATGGGTTTACCCATGTTTAGGCCTATTTTTTAAAGTATAAATAAATAGCTAGGCGATGTAAGAAGGAGCTGAGAAGCTAAGTGCTAGTGATTGTAAAGGCTTTGTGCATACTGTGTGACTGACTTGCAAAGCTGAGTGCAAGTGTTGTAAGTGCTGAGTGCACGGATTGTAAGAAGGCTATGTGATAGATCTACTCGGGGAAGGAGGATCTGGCGAGGTGCGTGCAAATATCCTGTCCTATGCAGAGTAGGATTTTGGGCTCTATGTTGTAACCTGATTAACTGAAGCTAATAGAGAAGAATACTTTGTGGACGTAGCCCCAGGGTGGTGGTGAACGACGGTAAATCTGTGTGTTGTGCTCTGTGCATCGACCTAATGTGGTTGTCTCTTCCTTTGCTAAGTGATTTAATGTGTTTAGATAGATCTATTTATTATTTGTGCCTCTGATCTATAAATGAATGTTAGATCTGGTATATATGAAAGTGATGAGTGTTAGTCTACAGAATCTGACCTATTTTACTGTTGCTAAGTGCTAACTTAACCTAGATCTAAGTGAATGTTGCAGTTCTCTGTGCTATCTGTGAAGTATCATAAGGGATCAATATTGATGAATGATCTATGCTAAGTGTTTGCTAAGTGTTATAATCACAAATATGTGTCCTAGCTAGGGTTGCAGACACCTGAGTCTTGCAACCACCCCTGCCTCTACCTCGGGTGAGACTTCATTTTCCTCGCAGGTGTTTTCGAAAGGGCTGGTAGTTAGGGTTTTGTTGGTGAGCTATTGTAGCGTTGAACCCTAGGTCTGCCCATGTGCTAACAAATGGTTCCATTGTCGAGACCTGGAACTGTGATTGCTGGGAAATAAGGAAGAAGAAGATTTGTGCAAAGATTCATCCTGAAATTGTGAAAGCTCTGTGTGTGGATCTATGCCCTAGCGCGTAGTGATCCACTTTATCTGAAAAGATCTGTGCTGAAGAAGGAAGGATAGATCTGAAGAAAAGAAGCCAGATCTAAACACTTTGTGCTCTAAGAAAGGTTAAAGTGGAAGTTTCTGAAGAAAAGAGGTCAGATCCGCAGAAAGAGGTAAGATCTGTAAGCTCTGTTCTCTGATAAAGGTAAGGATATTTAAAAGTTCTTAGATCTGGAAGCTTTGTTCCCTATAGAAGTAAAAGAAGTGAAAATTTGTGTTTCTAAAGTATGGATTTAGGTATGCTTAATAGATTTTGTCCTAACTTGAAAACTAGGGCATTATTAGATGAAAGAATGTTTGATATGAATAGATTTGATAAGAATAATGAAAGATATGTTATACCTATGCATAGAAAGAATTTTTGGACTAACCAATGGATGCAGAATCCTAAAAAGAATTTTTTTTAGGCTAGCCATTATGATCCTAGTGCGCAGTACAAGAAAAGTTGGGGATCATTGAAGAGAAAGAGAGGATTAACTCTTTGTTACAGTTGCATAAGACCAGGACATCTTGCTAAGAAATGCCTTGGGAGAAACCCTAGTTGCCTCTGTTGTAAGGCTATGGACCATGAAGTATTGGATTTCCCTAGAATGATTGTTAAACTTGAAAAGCTGAATATGGAGCAAACAAACCCTGAAGGAGATCAAGAGACTAAGATTATAGAAGAACCCAGGAAAGAATCAGAGATTATGTTACTGAAAATGAAAGAAACCCTGGATGAACATAAAGATGCCAGTTTGTTAGAGATATTCAAAGAAAAGGAGAAAATCGAAGTAAGAATAGGAGACTTCGGCATTGAATATGCTCTGGATGAGGGAACACAGATGAAAATTATGACAGAAAGTACTTGGGAAACCCTAGGAAGGCCTGTTATGGTTCCTTCACTAGGAAGAATAGGGTTGTTTAAAGGAAAACTGGTAACCCTATGTGGAAGGATTACCCAGATAGCTATGAGTACCCATGGAGCTTAGACAGAGGAAGAATTCAAAGTTATTAAATTTATTGAGGACTGTGCCCCATTTTTGGCTTTGTTAGGCAAGACCTAGATTGAAAAATACCAGATCTGGAGAAAAGAAGAAAAGGAAGCCCTAGAACAGAAGAAAGAACTCATGGAATTTATTACTAGAAGGATCGCCTACTTGATGGAAGAACAAGAGAACATATATAAGCTATTGGACACTAGGGAATTGGATGTCGAATCTATAAGAACATCAAAGGAACCACAAAAGACTGAAATACCTAATCCATATGATGAAGGAGTATTACCCTTGGATCTGAAGAAAGAATCCCAGCAGTGTGAAGTGACTATGTCGAGAGAAGATAAGAATCATAATGGAAAATGGATGACCAAGACAAAGCTCACTGGGAAGAAGGTTAGGAAGCTCAGTAAGAAGAAATCCAAGATCAAAAAGTTACAGAAGATTCCAAAGGAAAATTCCCAAAAGGAAAAATCATAGGAACTGAGCTTTGTCGAGATATCAGAACAATGACATATGGCACTTTGTTGTGGTGAATCAATATAGCCGTTGGACCGATATATCCATTTGACTTCCACCCCGAATGGACAAAAAAGCATTAAAGGATCACCACCAGACCGTTGGACCGTGCCATAATGCATGGATCAACATTCATGGAATCTTCCTACCCGTTGCAAGCCTCCCCGTCGACTGCCTGAGTAGGAACAAATTTATAGCCAAATTGAGATCGCGCTCCAGGGAGTACAGTAGGCACTTCAGTCTAGCCGAGCAATCTCTACTAC
>JASDQU010220535.1:5530-15646 GCA_032191745.1 Picea mariana
GTTTTTTTTCCACCACTTTTTTTAATGTTTTTTTTTGTTTTTTTAATTTGGGTTTTGAATATTTTGTTTTAAATGTGTTTTTTTGCTTCATTAAAAAAAATGCCAAGATTTTCTCATTTTTATTTATTTATTTTTCAATGTAAAGTTAAGAAAAAAAGAGAGTTAGTACATAAGTTTTAAAGTGACCATTTTGTATACAATTTTGGGCTTTTTTCGGCATATAGATCTATTGTCAAAGCCACTGTTTCAATTAGGTCATAATGAGCCATAATTTTAATGTTTAGGCTCTTTTTTTTTTGTTAGCGTCAATTTTGTATTTAGGTTCTAATTTTAATTTTTTTTTCCTGAGCTACTGTATGAGTTTTGAAGGCCATGCTTGAAAAATGTTTTAATTTTGACTCCGTTTGAAAAAAGGGTGCTACCGGTAGCACCACTTTTTGATTTGGGGGTTGATTTTCAAGTTTTCTTTATGCAAAAATATGTTTTTTTTGGGCAAGAGTTCTTGTTTTGAGGTCACAGTTCTTGTTAAGTTGGTAACTTTGTTCTTGCTATAAATTCCATTTTATAGTTTCATTAGCACAATTTTCATAGTGTAATTTGCTAAGGCCCTAATAAAAATTGATTATTAGTTTATTTTTTATATTAGTAGGTCGGCTAGAACCTTTCATTATAATTATACCCTTTGTCTCCTATATATATACGCCAAGCATACCTAATCTTAGAAGAATCTTATCTTGTTTTTTGAATTGGATATATTGTAAAAGGAGGTTCCCCCCTTGAAGTGGAATATATTCATTGATTTTTTTTTTATCATTCTCAAGGCATTGGTTCATACCATTTGGTATCAAGAGCATCGGTCCTAGGGTTTTGTTGCTTCAAGTGAGTCATCTTGGCATTTTTTATATAACTTTTTTCTAGGATGATTTAGACAACAAAATTTGGAGGTTACTCAAGAGACATATCAAAGTTGAAGCAACATATATTAAGGGAGTCCCATGACTCTATGATAGTAGGACATGTAGGGTTTCTTAAAACATATCAAAGGATCAAAAAATATTTATTTTGGGAAGGAATGAATAAAGATATTCAAACATTTGTAAGAGAATATCAGGTTTGCCAAAGAAATAAAAGTGATATAGTAAAACATCCAAGATTAATTCAACCGTTACACATACCTAATCAAATATGGGAAGATATATCAATGGAATTCATTACATTTTTACCAAAATATGAAGGTAAGGATACCATTTTTGTGGTCGTTGATAGACTCACAAAAATGAACATTTTTTCAGAATTCAAAGTACATATAAAACAAGCTAAGTGGTAGAAGTGTTCATGAAGGAAATTCATAGACTTCATGGTATTCCTAAAGTAATAGTAAGTGAAAAAGATCCAAAATTGATAGGAAATTTTTGGAAAGAATTATGGAAGATGAGTGGAACAACACTAGCTATGAGTTCAAAATATCATTCACAAACAGATGGTCAAACATAAATAGCTAACAAATTTTTAGAGGGTTATCTATGATGTTATTATCCCAACAAGAAATCTTAATGGATAAAGTGTCTTCCTCTTAAATAATGGTGGTATAATATTACCTATAACACATCTACTAAAATGTCCCCATTTGAGGCCCTTTGTGG
This sequence comes from Picea mariana, assembly GCA_032191745.1. Lineage (NCBI taxonomy): Eukaryota > Viridiplantae > Streptophyta > Pinopsida > Pinales > Pinaceae > Picea > Picea mariana. Next base: position 7,174 of record JASDQU010220535.1, read on the forward strand.
ATATTCAGTTCCTAGTATCTCATAATTTTTGCAAGATAAGTCTGAAGTACATGAAATAAAGAAACTTTGACAATTCTTAAGGAAAACCTTCAAATGAAACAAAAAATGACAAAACAACAAACATATCAACATCGGAGTGAAATACAATTTGAGGAAGGTGATTGGGTATTTTTGAGATTACAACCTTATAAGCAATCCACACTCAAGGAAAAGAAGAATAAGAAGTTAGCTCCAAAATTTTATGGATCCTACAATATTGTTCGTAGGATTGGAGGAATGGCATATGAGTTATATTTTCCTTCTTCTCGCATTCATAAGGTTTTCATGTATATTTCCTAAAATATTTTGGGACAAACTATGCTAGTACAAATAGAACTTCCAGAATTAGATGAAGAACATAAGTTGGTTCTTGAACCAGAAAATGTTATAGATCAATGTTCTCTCTATATCTTTGGAATAGAACCATTATGGAGTACCTAATCAAGTGGAATAATATGCCTCTAGAATAAGCTACATGGGAAAATCAACAATTTGTGAAGAAACACCCTCAATTACAGCTTTGAGGGAATTTTGTTTTTAAAGAGGGGGGATATGTTAAAGCCATTGGCCCCCTATGTTAAGGCCCTAATAAGCATTCATTATTAGTTTATTTTTTTATATTAGTAGGTCATCTAGAACCTTTCATCACTGAATTTTTATCATTCTCAAGAAATTGATTCATAACATAATTACATTATATTTCATCCTCTAAATCATTGATAAGATTTGATTCATTTTCTATGTTAAATTTTAGTCATGTAATCACGTATTACTCACATTTTTTCCATGAATACAAACATATTTGTTTAGGAAAACAAGTTGGCAACTAGATTTAATAAGTGTTACTAATAATTTATTTCTTTTTTTTATTCCTAAATTCATCTAGGGATTCCCCCCTATGGTTAGAAAACACTAAAAAAAAATGAAAAGAAAGAATACATAGTGGTAGTGTACTATTTCCAATTACCTTGGAATCAGATGGTTTCAAGTGATAATATTTTGGTGCCATTATCAGGGAGTGAACTAGGATTTTTGATGTTACGACATTGGTGAGTACTGTGTTTTATTACAAATATTTATATTCCCCTAGTGACTCCATCAAGTTTGAGGACACTGAAAAAATCACCTATATTGGATCCAAATCAAAGTTTTCATCCATTCTTGGATGATATTAAAGAGCTCTTTCAACAAGAAAGAATCCCTTCTACTCCTTTACAGACAAGTAACAAGGTGATAAGTAGTTCTTCTAGAGTTGTTATTCCTTCATTTTTGATACCTCATGTTTTGACTCCTTTGGTTCCAGTTTCTACCATTAGATGGATGGCCCATATTAATTATGTCGCTATTTGGGGATATACTAATGTCATGCCAAATGGTAGTTGGAGAAAGCACATGCCTAAATATCAATGTAATAATGTTAGTTCTATGGAAGAACATCTTGAAAAGTTTACATTTTACTTGGATGATTTTAGTGTCACTCATGAAGACATGAAGATGAAATTATTTTTCCAATCCCTTGAGGACGAGGTATGGAGGTGGTACATGGGGTTTTCTAGCAATTCCATTAAAACTTGGGATAGTTTCCAAGCCAAGTTTAAAGAGTATAGGGGGGGAAAGAAGGATTTTCCTTCTTATTAGTATAATTGACAAGTCTTCGTAAACAAGAAAATGAGATATTTTATGTGTTCAATACAAGGTTTAAGAAGGCTTATATGAAACATCCCATTGCTATAAAGACCAAGTGAGCCTCTTTATTTGGTCATTTACATAGGTGCATTTGGGGCATTCTTCAACTTTATGTTAAGAGAGAAAAATCCTATATGACCACTACATGCACTACTGCCTTATCCTTAGAGATGCATTGGGTTTCCTTTGGTAAGACTGCTTCCTTTGATTCTGATAGGAGAGAGGTAAATTAGAATAAAAAGGAAAAGTTATCTACTTCTAGTTATGATTTTCATCGTGATAAATTCTATCAAATATTACAACAAGTGTCCCTTATTAGTGAGTCTCAACAATCATTAAATGATAATCTGCAAATGTTATCTAGTAAAGTTGTGCAGATAGAAAGGAACCAACAATCCATTACAGCTCCAAACAATCCATATGTACATCCTCCTAAATGGTTTAATCCACAGGACACGGTCAATAAGGTTGAGGTAAATTCAACTCCTTCCACTTCCAATTTTTTTGATGGTTCCTCTTTAGCTTGGCGTAGACCATGTAATCTAGCACATATACATGAAAACTATAGAATATTTTCCTTGGTAGCTCAGAACTAAGTTGAAACAAATAAGGGATCTTAACTTGAATTTACTAAGAATTTCTTTTGGGTAGGGGATGAGGATGAGCTTGATTATGGTGATCAAGTACATATTTTATCCCAGTTAGAGTAGTATAGATCAATGATTCCTTTATCTGAGTAGCACATGATAGAGGTAAATAAGGGCATGCTTAGAAAAAAAATTAAAAATCCTTGCCAATTCTTGATCAAGACATTGTGTTGGTTAATGAATTGGTTTCTTCCTAACCAAGTAATTATGTACCTCAGAAAGGGTAGTGGGTGGGGAGTTTTTAAAACAAAATACAGAGTAAGAAATCATCTCTCGAGATAGTTCCACAAGTTGTTGCACCCATTTTGCCTTCTGGATCCACTAGTAAGTTTGATATTGCACAAAATATTTTGAAGGTAAAGATCCATGTTCCTATGGTTGAATTGGTTATGATTCTCAAGCAAATATTCTCTATTATGTAGTTACATGTTTTTCATCATATTCCCTTGATATCATACATATTATTGATACCTTACAAGCAACAGAGGTTAGTGAAACAATTGATGTGATAAAGGATTATCTATAGGTTTGTGTAGGAGATAACTTTATATATATGCATTTCTATGTATCCTTGCTTGTTGGCGATTTGATGTTGTGTAATTTTATGTTAGACTTAGGGCCTCTAACAAAATCATGCCATATGGTGTGATGAGGAAACTTGGGTAAGTCACTGGATCATATCAAAATGTTTATGCAATGGATAATAGGAAGGTGTGGGGATTGATTGAAAGTTAAAAGTTTGATTGGTTGCATTCCTTAAGAGAATCATATGCATCGATGTAGTAGTAGTTGAGGTGCCTGAGACATGGGGTATGCTTCTTTCTAGAAGTTGGGAATCCACTTTGGATGGCACTTTATAGATGAATATATCTTATTCTATTATTGTAGTTGGTCCTTATTAGTGGGTCAAATTAAACGACGAATCCAAAATAATGTTTAATGTGGATCTACCTACTCGAGAGTTGGAGGATGCAGTTTGTGAAGAAAAGGATGTAGGTAATTACATGAATATGTCAAAGAATGAACTTGCTAGTGCAACATCTAGTTATCACAATTCTTCTTCTTCAGAACAAATACTATTTTCTTATTCATATTCACTTATAGTTGGGTTTGCACAATGAAATATTGATTTTTCTTTGTATTTGTGTTGAAAATGATGTAGTGGTTTTAAAGGGTGAAGAGGATATGTTGTTTCATGATGGGGATAATATTTGTAGAAAAAAGGGGTAGAAACCATCGATGTTTTTTCCAAAAAACATTTAAACAGATAAAAAATAGTTGTTATTTTCTCTGAACAACAAGAGGAAGGGGAAATAATAACTACTCTTCTCTCCAAAAAAAATAGGGAAAAAATATAAGAACAAATTCTATTTTTCCAAGTAGTGGGGACAACAAGGGGAACCAAAGTTCCAACACTTTTTGAGTTTGTTTTTGGGTTGKATTTTTCATGTGAGACTACCTAGTGATATTGTGATCCTTATGAGTGGTGAATAGACAATTTATTTGTTGAAGCGACATGAAAATACTTTTTGTTCTTTCTTTCTTTATTGACAMATTATTGTAGAGAACAACCATCAACATATGTGTTCTCTCTAGTAGATCAACATGCACAAGAGATTTATGTATTGTGTCTATTACATGATCCTCTATGCTTTTCCTTTGACTATGTTAAGTGGTCACATAAGGTTCCTCATATCCATGTTTTGTTACAATGGTCATTTGATTATAATGAGTCTCAAGTGATTTTTCGGGGAAATTTGAGAACTTGAGCATATGAGTGGAGAAAGGTCACACAATTAACAAATAATACACAAACACACACACACACACATCATTTACATAAAACCAAGTTGTTAGGATAGCTCAATTTAATTGTTCCCTTTTTGAGCTATTAGGTAGGTTGAGTCATGTATTTATTTTTTGTTAGGTAATAAAAACGAAGTCACTAGAAGAAAGTCTCGAGTCCTAGTTTGAAATACTTTTCACTTAGTTATGTCATGTACAAATTTCATAGTGTGGGATCCAAAATTTTATCATTGATCCTTTGTCTCGTTGGTCATGTATGGAGTCTAAGTCATATATGTGATTCATGTTGGTTGTAGATAATTTTCATCACTTTCCTTCCAATGTATATTCATCCGTTGCCTACGACACATATTGCTGTAGGGGTTTATTTATAAGTTGAGTACCATGGTGATCGCAATCCTTATTGGTATTCCACCTTCCCTTTTATCAAAGTCTTTCATTATTGGGAAATTGATTGGATGATTCCTATTATTGTTTGACATCAGGGCCTTCATTCATGGTGGTAGGATTGTACTAGTACCTTGGGGCCCGTAAGCATTAATTATGGGATACTTACTTTCTGGCAGGGATTGAACTTAGTGGTCCTTGACTACATGGTTTCATCGACAATCAACAATGACCCATTATCCCATTAGGGAGATTCATACATGGTAAGGTTACAGGTTGTAGTTTTCTTGGGCATGATTATATTCCCTTCATCATATATTTGAAGTTAGTGTATGCGAGGTCTTTTTGTTATAGAGAATTATTTTATAGGTCTACTTCATTAAGAGTTTTGGGATATTCAACATCTTGTACGGGAATAATGTTCCCTAGATGGAACGACTATTAACATTGAATTTGGCTTTATAAATTTGAGTGTTAAGCTACAATACATGTTCATTTATATCATTTGGGGTCAAATCATTGTTATAGAATTCACCATTTGAAATCAAAATTTCATGAGTACATTACAAGGTGGATTGGTTAGTTAGTCCACTGGTACAACATTGTTGATTCATTGAGTGCCTTTTAGACTTATCGCACGTTCATGTATCTTTATTATTCAAGGATAGATGATTGGACATAGATTGTATAGGTTATTTTTATATAGGTAAATGTAGGGGACACATCAAAGGTACATGTGAATAGGTGATGCAGTGGTAGCATGTGCCCCATACTTATAGATTCAATGTAGTATTAAAAATAAGTATGGGAGGTTGAAGACCCCCAAAGGGTGTGATTAGGGTGAATTTGTAGTGTCATATTTTGTTGTATCTAATCATAGTTTTGGACACCATTTTGGGAGATATGCATGGGGTTCCTTTCTTAGGAAAATATGAGAAGTTGTTATTTTAGCAATTTCTATTTTAGCGGTTCCTATTTTTTAGCAATTTATATTTTTTGCAACTACTATTTTAACAATTTTTAGTGAGTGGTTCAACTGGAAATATAATTTCATATTTGAGGACCCAATTGCATGATTCAATTATGGTGTGAGTTTAATTTTATGTCAAGGTAATTCTATTTTAATCAGGTGACTAGACATTTGGGGACCCAATATGGCATAAAACATCAATGTCCAATTTAACGACATTCCAAGCACGTTGAAGTTTCAGGAACAAATTGCATTTTGGCATGGTCTATATTGAGCTCAGTGGGACTACATGAAGATGCTTTCTATTTTTGGATAGTTTTGATCCCTAGAAGGATTTCACATGACCCTGCTTGGTGAACCCTCTTTGATGATCCCTTACTTTCATTGGTTGGACTTTTGACTTTGTGTTAAAATATCCTAGAAACCACATGCCTTTTTGGAGAGATTTATTATGCTATTTTGAATTCTCACTCTCCATTTTAGTCTTTGATAGGACACACCTTACCTAGAGAGTGGTTTCTATTATTACATCTATTCCTTTCCTAATATTAGGCTAGCCACTTGTTATTTTGGAAGCCTAAGTTTATGGTTCTGTTGGCAGCAATAATATAATTTCTATTTTTACAAGCTGCCTACAAAGGGTCTTTAAATTTTCGTTACTCGTCATGACCATTCTCACTAAATGACACTTGTCACTTGTCACTTCTTACACATTTTCCTTTCGATTTTGTTTTCATGACTATAAGCATGAAAACTGACAGCTGGAATTGACACTATGTTTCGATTTTTGATTAAGGAAAACTGTTCATATGGTTTATTGTCGAATTATTGTATTTTGTTATGAACATGATTGTTTTCCTTGTTTATAACCCCTTGGTCTTAAACATGCCTTGGTTACATAAGTAAAAAACCTCCCATTCATCAATATTCGATTAATATTAATGGGGTTTTGATTCATAAAACTTTTAATGGTTCAATGTTTATTTAATACATTTATCTTTGTAATCAAGTCATGGATGTGCGTACTATGGTTTTCAATTGTTATGATCCTTACACTACCCATATCCCAAGGTATCATATGAGGTATAGTGTGATATTATTGCTCTATATGCCCTCGAGATTCACGATCTCTTTCCCATGCATGGTGATTAACGCCTCTGCCTACCATTTCGAATTGTCATTGCATTGTTTTATGGAAACTCGGGGCTATGACTCTGTGTTTTCTTATCAAACCCTACCTCCGATTTCAATGTTGTTTCCCCTCTATTCGCCATGGGTCTAGTGGTGAGGATTGAGCCCAATGGCATCCAAACCTTGTTATCTTATGACAATGCCAGAGATGATATTTGAAAGGAACGACTGGCATTTGTTTATTAAAAAGTTTAAGGGTTTCAATCTGAGAGTTGCTCAAGAGTTTGCATTGACATTCGACAGTTGCAGAGCAAAGATAGGTGACGTGCAGCTGGAGGTGACTAAAGAATTTTTAAGCCAAGCTATAGGTTTACCAGCTATCGGCCAAAAGTGGTTTAAGAACACAAAAGTTGAAGAGGTTCCCTGGTCATTGTTGTTCACCTCAAGGAAAATTACCAGTTGCAACTGAGGTATGCCTATCTCATGTTTAAAATCTAGATGGCATGATCTGTTAGTTACTGTGAAACAGTTTATTACATGTGAAGGGAGATTTGGGTTGGTTTTCTTGTACCATCTCCGATTGCTTATGAGTTTCATCGACTTCCCGTTGAACATGCCCTACTTTTTTCTTAGAAGTCTATACAAGATGGGAAAGTGGTTTAAGAGGTAGAAGTCTGATTCTAGTTTATTCCATCATGGTTTAATCAAAATCATCATTATGCATCAGTTGAAATTAAACAACGATTGTTGGGATGCTTTTCTGTTATGAAATGGCTTTGGTAATAATGAGTTGGGACAGGTTGACAAGCCTGTTATCACAGAAACCCTTGTGATACCTATCATCTCTCCTCCTTCACTCATGCCCTGTGATCTTGTCTCTAATTTGGAACCCTTGACCTACCCTGATTCTACTCAACCCGACACTCAACCAAATTCGTATCCTAAGAGTTGTACTAAGGCTGTTAAAAAACCCACAGGGAAGAAGCTTAGGGGCAGCGTCAATGTTAATTATAAGAATAAAAAGGCCACTCGTTGGATTTCACGATGTGCTCAAAACAAGCCGAAGCCCTGTGCAGACAAAAAAAATACCATTGAGGTAAGTGAGGATTCGGATTCAGAAATTGAAAGGTTCTTGGCCGAAGAGTATCCATATTCATATGGAATTTTCCCTGACATGCCCTATGATTATGTTACCAACCTGCCACCATGTCTAAAGGACAATCCTGATTTTAATGGCATCAAATTTCGTGACAAACCTACCTTCCACTTGAGTGATGCTCCAATCGTTAATGATATCAGTGCCAATGCACAGTCTCTACAACCTCAGTGTAATGAATGTCGATCCTGGATCGACAGGTATTATGCAGATGTGCCTTTGCTACAGTCCATGCTTAAATATCTGAAAGACCAAGTGGATTCATTAACAAATGAAAATAGGCTCCAATCCATAGCTCAAGCAAAGGACAAACGCCTAAAAACTACAGGGTCTGTTATTTTTAAGAACGTGGAAACAACAACAACAATAGTAAACTCTAAGATTACTTGATTTGTTTTAATCCTTTAATTTGAGGTATGATCTCTTTCAAAGTTTAGTATGATTCTGTCTTTCTCAATTTAGGATACACGATTTGTTTGCATAGATTAATTTTTAGTTTGTTTTGCTTGACTGAATAAAATATGATTCTAGTTATAATTATAACTAGCTATAGAATCGTGAGATTCTGCAGCTAGTTAGAAAAATTCGAATTGCTTGTCTTGATAATTGAAAACATATCTTAAATTTCCCCATTTTTGTTTGTTAACAGGA
>JASDQU010220537.1:0-17939 GCA_032191745.1 Picea mariana
TTTGCTTCTGTTGCGCGATGTGCCCTTCAGGGTGCACCACGTGCTCCAAGGGTGCCACTCGCTGACTTGATTGATTGGTAGACATCTATAACCCCTGGAGTCAACACTCCACCAGGTGAACTTGTGGGAGACTAAGGGATCTAAGGAATAAGGCCTCCGCCTTATTGCACGCCCCTTAGAATCATCATGAGAGACTGTCGCAGTCTTCCCTCACGGCATCGTGGATCCTCTCGAACTAGGTAATCGTTAACCTACAATTCGAGCCACGACGAGAGTACTAGTAGACTGTGGCAGGGTTGTTGTCCACACCTCTCCCTCAACCTCTCTGGAACTTGTGTGTGGCCCCTTTACTCCATATGTGAGTCTGGTCGACAAGCTATCATCATCCTGCATCATCAACCATTATGTCAGAACATGTCAACAACATATCATCAATCAATATATATCATGGTATATAAAACAACTCAAATAGCACACTCCCTGACTCAATCCGGAGTCCAAGGGTTCTGTCGATGCCTCTGCATCCTCCAGGTCAAAAACCCTTCACACTCAAATAAACTGGGTCAATAGTACCTGTCTGCATCAAGTAGAAAAACATCATGTCGTCTATCAGAACGCATCATAAACAAGCATAAATGTATTATTATAAAAAAAGTCCAGATCACTTGCGAGCAAGTGTCCTCAAAGAATAAGTTTTGTAAGTGCGCCAGAGAGGGATGTTACACAATTTGTATGGGTTGGATTGCATGAGTTTGATATGTTGCTAAGCCAAAATTTATTTCATATTTTAAAAAGAGTTGTCATGTATGGTTCTTAAAGAAACTATTTGCTAATCAATTATGCATATAGGAATGATATTTTTCAGATGAGGTATCCATGGTAGAGGTAACCGAGGAAGAGGTAATTGGAACAGGGGTCCTAGAAGGCCAAGATTCTCCATACATTTTGATGTTGACTCGCAAGAGTTAGGCCAACTATTTCAATTTGGTTTTTTTAATTGAATTGGGCAAGGACTGATCCAAACTAGTATTGAAAGGCCTCCCTTCCAAGACCCACGAGCCCCTGGTGTCCCTGTGCATCCTCAAGTTTCACTACAGCCTAAAGTTACCGAGAATGACAGATGGCAAGAGATTGTCCACTCGACAGTCTCCCAACCTTGCAGCTGGCCTAACTTCTATTTAGCTGACCCCCCGCCTATCAATCAAATTTTCCAATCTTCCCTTGTCCACTCACCAGTTCAGTAGTCCCATGCAAGTAAAATGTTGAAAACCAAGGCCTACCATGCCCCTGACAAAGGAAAAGCCATTACTTCCCCTTCCTCACCCTCCAATGGCTCCGATAAATCCATGTCCTCCCACATGCATTTGAGAGATGATTTCTCTCATGTAATCAGTGAGATTAGTCCTAAAGGATCAACATAGCCTAAGGAAAATACAGAGAGATAAAAAATTGATAGAAACAACAAGGGAAGGATTGCATATCAGAGTGGAAAATATGGATTTTAAGTTTTTTATTTATTTATAAAATGATGATGACAGTTGACTTCTGAAATTTTGGACTACACATTATTTTTAGACATATGGGTAATATATTTTGGAAATAGTTTCAAAAATCATTGAGATAAATTGTCAAATATGAATGTGATGATCAAAGTCACAAGGAGGGATGTTTTGTTTAATTAACTAGTTGTGTTATGATTGTTAAAAGATAAAGGGAGTCACAAGGGGTCCCACCTACTAGTTATTATCTATTTAAAAACCCTTATTATGATTTATTACTTTTCCCCCTAACTAAAAATTGGTTGAGTTTTAGTTAACTTAACTAATGAAGTAGTTTAACTACTTTACCCAATTTTAATTTTCTTAAAGGCAAAAGGAAAGGGATGAATAATAGGATGATAGAAGGAGAAGCATACTAAGGTTTTCTCTTTGATTTTTTGTTGAGATAATTGAGTTTTCATTCATTCCTTAATTCATTATAAGCCTAATTAGTTTTTATGATAACAGGATCCTATTGTAGAAAACAAGATTCAAGGCTGAATTACATCATTCAGACACTTGTTTTTCTGAGGTGTTGATCTATATTTGATAGTCTCTGTAGACTTTTATGTTTTTGAATTAGTTTTCATGACTCACAAAGTCTATTGTGAAGAGTCTAGTGGGAATAAATCTGTGGCAAGCTGATTCAACTTTTCAAGTTCAGTTTTTTTATTTTCTTTCAAAATTTCTTTTGTATGTTTCATCAGGGACGTCTAAGTTTGACTTTGGTACGAAAATTCCTCATGAAGTTTTGTGAAAAGAATGATTCTTTTATGAATTGGAATGAAATAAAGGATTTCTTTATGTCTCATTTCTTTTGATTATTGACTTGGTGTCTTTACTTTTGTCTCTATCTTTTTTCAGCATCTTCTATATTCAGAAAATTATATAAATAATGATTTTTTCAGCAAGCTTTTGTTCATAAAAAAAATAGCCTTAGCACTTGTAAACAATACGTGTTAATTAGGATATCAATTTTAATGGCTATAAACATAGGGTGATGTTCCCTTATGTCTTTCTTTAGCCAAGCAGGATCTGAAAATGTTTGAGTAACATCATTTCATATATTTTCCTCAACACACAGGAAGGGCAGAAGTCTAGTCATGATCCTGCTAGATATAATAGTAGCAACATAGGTCGTGGTAGAAAGCAGTTTAGAGGCATGGAGGGTAAAAATTATCAAGGTGACAGACAACCTTTTCAACAACAACATAAAAACAAATATAAGCAATCTATACAATGCTATAGATGTGTAAAAATGGGTCATACAACTAGTTTTTGTAGAACTCCTTGCGAGAAGATTCTTAATAAGAAAGAGAAAAATCGAGACAAATGTAAGCAACCACTAGAGAAAGGTAATTCTCTTGAATCTACACATTATGTTTTCACACATTTCAATCTTGGCATTGAAGAAGTTTTTAGTACTTTGTTTTCTTCTTGGAATGATACTTGGTTATTAGATACTGGAGCCACATGCCATATGACATTTAAAATAGATTTCTTTGAGACATTGAGTGCTAAAATTGATGGACTAGTTTATTTTGCTGATAATTCATAGTTAAAATCTTCTGGAATTGGTTTAGTTGGACTTAAATTACCATGATATGTTTATTATATACTCCATGATGTCCTTTATCTACCCCAATTAAAAATAAAATTAATGTTTCTTATCCATATAAGTAAGCAAGGCCATTCAATTCATGTGTTTGGTAGCATCGTTGAAATTAGAAGAGATTATGATAATATGATTGTCATGACTGGAGTGGAAGATGACAATCTTTTAAAAATAAATGTACCTCAATTAATGTTCAAAATTCAACAAATTTGGCTAAGCATAGTGGTAATTTATCGTCCAATTTGTTGTGGCATGCTCGATTTGGTCACATTAATTTTGAGAGTCTCATGATTATGAAGTGGAAAGGAATTAAAGGGCTTCCTACAATTCGAAGACAACTTTCTCGATGTGATGCATGTATTTTAGGAAAACACAGTAAACAACCTTTTCATGACTCTATGTCTCGAGCTTCTAGAAAGCTTGGTCTTATTCATTCAGACTTAAGTGGGTCCATGCATGTTCCATGGGCAAATGGAAATAAATGTATTGTGATTTTTATTGATGACTATACTACGATGTGTTGGGTTTATCTATTAAAAGAAAAATATCAAGATTTTGATACATTCAAAAATTTTCATTTATGGATTAAAAATGAAACTCAACTCAATATTGGAACTTTTAGAACTAATAATGGTGTCGAATATACATCTTCAATTTTTCAAAAATATTTGCATAACAATGGTATCAAACCTCATACCATTGTTCCTTTTAATCCACAACAAAATGGCGTGGTCGAACGAATGAATAGAAATTTGTTGAATATGATCAGATCAATGATATTTTTTAACAATTTCAAATTAATGTTTTAGGGATAGGAAGTCCTTTTTGTTGTTTACATTAAGAATATAAGTCTTCCAGTTGCACCTGAAAATAAAACTCCTTATGAAATGTGGCATGGCCATATTCCTATTGTCAAGAATTTGAAGTTTTTTGGTTCCACTTGCTATTCTTTGATTACTGAACAACAGAGAAATAAATTGGGAGCAAGAAGAAAAAAGTGCATTTTTTTGGAATATTCTAATACTTCAAAATCTTATAGACTTTACCATGAAGCAAACAAAAAATTTATTGTTTCTAGAGATGTTATATTTATTGAGTTTGATAAATATGAAATCATTGTTGACAAACAACTTGCTTGACTTGATCGATTTCACTCTAAAAAATTCTATCATGAATGGGATAATGAACTTCCAAATCTGGAAGCGGGGATTCATGTTCTAGATCAATGTTTGAAATTTCCTTAGACAACATTATATTATTCCTCTGGTTCTCCATTAGATAATGTAGAGAATGAGGGAGAATAAATTTTGAATAACAGTACGGAATCAAAACCTATCCTTGAATTATCTCTTGAATAACCAACTCTTGAAGATGAGGAAACATCACAACAATCAGTGCGTAGATCAACAAGGACTAGGACATTTCCAAGAAAATATGATGAATTTGTCACAGATGTTAATTCAAACTTAGGTAATAGTTTGCAAAGTTCTTTTGATTGTGAATTAATTTTTTATGTTGTTGATGAACCTGCTTCCTTTCAAGAAGCAGTAACTAGTGATGCATGGAAAAGTCCAATGTAGAGAGAGTATTATGCTCTCATAAAAAATGGAACTTGGAGGTTGGTTGACCCTCCATTTAGAATAAAACCTATTGGTTGCAAGTGGGTATATAAGAACAAATATAAAGTGGATGGCTCTCTTGATAATAAAAAAGAAAGACTTGTAGAAAAAGGATACGCTAAAAAAGAAGGTGTTGACTACACAAAAAATTTTGCTCCTATTGAAAAACGGGGCAGCATTTGAACCTTGTTTTCTTTGGCATCTCAGAAAGGATGGAAATTTATCATATGGATGTTAAGACTGCATTGTTGAATGGAGACTTGAAAGAAGATGTATATATGACTCAGCCTAAAGGTTTTACTGTCAAAGGTCAGGAGCATAATGTATGTAAACTGGTAAAGTATTTATATGGATTGAAGCAAGCACCACGTGCTTGGTATGAAAAATTAACTAAGCATCTTCTAAAATTAAACTACAAAAATTTCAATCTATATGATGCAACTCTATTTGTCAAGAAAGTTGGTAAATCGGTTATATACCTAGTCGTATATGTTGATGATCTACTAATCACAAGAAAAAATGATGATTATATAGCATCCGTTAAGAAAGAGATAAAAAAGGTTTTTGATATCATTGATTTGGGCTTGCTTAATTATTATTTAGGAATTGAAGTAGATCAACAACCGAAGTACATTTTTATTTCTCAAAAAAAGTATATTGGAGAAATATTGAGCAAATTTGGGATGCAGGATTGTGATTCTTTTTCCACTCTGATGGAGGAAAATCTAACACTTACTTCAAATGAAGGCAACACATTTGAAGATCCAAAAAAGTATTGTAAGCTTGTTGGAAGTTTAATTTATCTTAATAATACTCATTATGCATAACCTTTGTTGTAGGAATACTTTCTAGGTTTATGCATCATCCCTGTGAAGGTCATTGTAACATGGAAAAACGAGTGCTCAAATATTTAAAAGGCACTCAATCATATGGCATCAAATATTCTAAAGTTTCAGACTTCCATCTCATTAGATATTCAGATTCTAATTTTGACAGAGATAAAGAGCATGGAGTGTCTACTTCGGGTTATTTGATGTCTCTTGGATCAACAACGATCACTTGGATATCACGAAAGAAAAATATACCGTTTGATTTTGCAACTAAATTTGAATATTTTGCAGCAGCTGAAGCCACAAGAGAAATCAATTGGCTTAGGAAAATACTTGAATATTTGCAGGAGAAGCAAACGACTTCAATGCCTCTACTTGTTGATAGCACTTCTGCAATTTAATTGGACAAGAATCCCAAATTTCATGATCGAACCAAGCATATCAACACTAAACACCATTTAATTTGACATATTGTTGAGATACAAACCATTCATCTCAATCATTGTTCCACTTCAGAGAAAATTGCGGACATCTTTACTAAATCTTTGGATCGAGAGAAATTTGAAAATTTTCGAATGATGCTTGGGATGCAAAACGTCCCTTCGAATTAAGGGGGGAATGTTAACTAATCCTCCAAGGTTCTTGTAAGTTATGTAATGTTAATTAAGTTTTTCAATGTTCGTTCAACTACTTGACAGTTGAACTGTCCACCCAACTACCCCATCTAAACATATAAACAAGTTTTGTATCTGCATTTTTGTAATATGAAAAAACCTTTGATATGTTCTCTGTGATTTTTTCCTCACTCTGTTTCATAAGAGTATTAATACCGATGGAGAATTTTTTTTTATGAATAATAAGAAGAAGAGTAGCAAGTTCAAAGAATTTCACCTCTTAGATGATTCCTCATCTACAAAATTAAAAAAATGGTCACTGATGCTATGAGTGCATCAAAAGTGATATGGTTGTTGTGATTCATGAAAATTTTTATAGAACGTTCTAAATAGGATACATTTGTTAGATATTTATTGGATGTTTTTCATATATTTTTTGTGACCATGATAAGAACAACCACAAACACATCTTTGTTGAATTACTTTGCTCACTGGTATTATGATGTATTGACTATAATGAAATGTATGCTTCTAGTTATAAAACGTTTTAGTGGATGCATTTATAGTTGTAGGTATCATGTTATAAAGGATCACCAATGGTGAATATGTGCAGTTATGGGATTGTTTCAGCGTTCAATTCATTGTTAAAGGTTTATTTTTTTTATTTTCTCTCATAATCCAGTTGTGTTTTTTAATGCATACAATGTCTTCAATATGGAGTTGAATGCATATATAATGGGAAGAACATACCTATTACATATCATTTCAACTTACTTAAATTATTAAAACATGAAATTTCAATTATTTTTCTAAATTTATTTAAATCTATTGAAATATTGTATATAACATTAAGTTGTATATTATTTTCCTATTTTTTTTTTAAATCTATCGAAATATTACATATAATATTAAGTTGTATATTATTGGATTTCACTTATTTAAACATCATATATTATATATATTATATGATAATAATTTGTGTTTTGAATTTATTAACATTGAGTATATATGACTATGTATATAATTTAAGTGGGGTTTGTGGTTAATAATATGTGTTTCTTCTTAAGAGGTAGTAAGTTCGTATCCAAAGACAGTAAGGTATGTATATTCCAAATATTTTAATAGTCAATGGGTTCACATAAATAAAAATACTATTATGTGAAGTTTGGGTTTGCACCATATCTAGAGAATCCTCTAGAAAGATAGAACATATCCAAAAAAAAACTAAAATTTATAATCTCAAAATTAAGGGCAATACACCCTATCCTATACTCCTCATAAAAGAAATTATTTCCCCCATTAAGAGCATTGTTATGGTTAGATATCTAACCTAGAAGAACATGATAAACAACATGGATGACAAGAGGCTTCCCAAAATTTCTTCAAACTCTAGCCAAAACCACCAGTTGTTCAAGCAAGATGACATAAAGATTTCAAATCTTGGATAAATCATTGGGGAATACAAGAAGAAGCCATCATGTAGAATATCACTTCTAAATTTAAGGAGAATATGTGGTGTGATAAAGAATTATTAGATAAAAGGAAATTAAGATACTATAAGGAGGTGGTCAACCCTAATTTAGAAGATCAAAATTATCTCTCAGTTTTGAGAAGTGCAAAGAAGAAAATCAACATTCCTACATAATGAATCTAGGCATTGGAAAACTCCCAAAACACCATGGGATGAGAGAATTTTTCATCTTTGTGACACTAAACAGATAGAATATGAAAAACACTATGGTGATCAAAACTAAACTATTAATTCATCAAAACTATTGTGATATTGGAATACTTCTCTCCATGTTTTTTGAGCACAGAACTACAATTTTAAATAAATTGAAGTAATCAGTTACCTTCTTAATGTCCTATAGACCAATTGGTGAGTGATCATGATCATATATATGTCGATATATATACTAGGTACATATGTCGATATATATACTGAGTATATATACCAACACATATTCCTAGTATATGTCAATATATATATACTAGGTATATGTGTTGTTATGTATACTCAGTATATATACTCAACATATATATTGATATATATACTAAGTATATATACTGGTATATATACTGAGTATATATACTGGTATATATATTGAGTATATATACTAGTATATATATCGGGTATATATACCAGTATATATACTAAGTATATATATCGTTATATATACTAATACTTTATACTAATGCAAAATTATGCCCATAGGAACCGAGCCTTCCAAGGTCAGAGAGGCAGCGATGGAATCTCTTAAAGGGAAATGATTATGTGTACTTGAAGAACAATTCACATACATAAGGATTTTTGGTTTCTAGGGGAGTTCACATACATAAGTACCCACTTTTGTACTCACCTTAGTATGTGAATATTCCTGAATTAGTTGTTTCTTTCTCCTGGGTGAAATTTTGCTTCACATGGTTGTCACCTTGCCTTCGACAGAAGAGTGCATGAAAAAAATTAATGGAAGCCATATCCAAATCCTAGGTAAAAGAACCCTAGTGAGGGATCATGTTTCTAGGTCTAGGGTTTTTTCATGGAACTTGAACTAAAGAAGTTTCAATTAGGTCTTAATGCCCTTGTTTACCCCTTTAACTATGTGGCATGGTATATACCCATTTCTAGTACAAAAAAACTACTCATGACACTTATATCTCACTCAAAGGCCTACAAAGAACAACTCCAAAGGACTCATGTGTTAGTATGAGGACTTTTTCAAGGCTCCTAAGGTTGAAAAGATTTAACAATATCTCAAGGTTCTTTTTTTCCTTCCCCGACCATGTTTATGGCCTTATGGACCATACTTAGTGCACAAAAGCTCCTAATGAACCCATATCCAACTTTGATTCCAAAGAGTATCAGAGAGGGTTTATGTTGTGATTTGCAAGTGTTGTCCAAGGTGATTGAGCATGATAAGTGGAATTTATGTCCTAAGGCCCATGTTGTTTCTTCCCTTAACTATATAACTAGAGCTCTAGAAGGTTCATTTAGGGATTAAGCCTCTGGTCAACCTCCCCAAACTATGTTTACACCTTGAAGACCATTTCTAGTGAAAAAAACTTACTCATGGCACCTATATCCCATTTGGATGTTAAATAATCCCAACCACGGACTCCAAAATGATTCATGGTGTGTTGCTTGAGAAACAATCTCATTTAGGGAATATGTTGTGGCTTAATCATGGTACTTGTATTCATATATTAGGATAGAGATATTGTACAAGGGTCTCCTTTGGTCATTCAAGGATGCATTCAAAATTATGGTTGTATAATATTTATGGGTAGTAAATGTTGTACATGGAAATTAAGACCAACAAGTGTCATTTATGGAATAAGGCCCATAATTATCCTCTTGTGACCTTGGTTGTACCTCTATATACATTCTTGGTGCACAACGAATGTAGCAATGGTGGCCATAACACCCTTGGAAGTGATTTTTAAACAATAGAGGTCAAATGTAGAGGTTCAAGGAATCATCCATGGTGCTTGATCCTAAGAAGAAAGTTCTAGGGTCAAAGGCTCTCATTTCCCTTCCTAGACTATGGTCATGGACCCAAGACCTGTCCATGATGTCCAACAATGGATAATGATTCCCTTATGCAGCTTGGATTTTCAAGACTCCCTAAAGAGGGATCATGTCACGGTTTCTAGGTGTTGTTCATGGTTCTCTCTCTCAAGAAGGTCAAATAAGGATTAAGACCATTATGTCTCACCTAACCATGCTTATACCTTAAAATACATTCCTAGTGCACAAAACCTATTCATTTTGTTTGTATCCCACTCAAAGTATAAAGGACCCATATTCTAGTTCAACTCATCGATAGATTTCCAATGATTCTGATTGAGCATGGGATAAAAGGTTATGGCCTCTTGAAATTATCAGAACTTTTCTTTCTAAAATACACTCCATGTCCACATGGAACCCACATGGACCTTGTCCCCATGTACCATTCCACGTGGATCCACCTAGCATAGACGTGTCAGGACATGCAGACAACCAACAATAGTCTTGGAGGGGTTACATGCCTCACTAGTCACCGTGATTCCAGAAATATGATGCACTTACACTACCAAAGACCTTTCGATGGATGATTATTTGATGGAATGGCCACCAAGACCTAACCCAACTAGGAAATAACCTCCACCAACACCTAAACCTACCAGAATTCACACTCCACCAGGAAATTTACCCCAGTGCCCCCGAGGTTAGTTCATAAACACTCACCCTTTGATGCTTGATCCAGTGATCTAGTCGGAGTCAAGGACACATGGTCCTGACATGGAATTCCACTTGGAATGAGACCATGTACCCTAATTGGACAATTAGTTGTTGTGGCATGATGATGTGACTCGATAGGTGGCTATGGATGTCATATAAAAATCCAACCTCCATAAATGCGCATATACAAAATCCATCTTTCATAAATGCGCATTTACAGAAGTCAACTTATGTATATGTATTTAATTGTTTTGTAGCCATTGTGACAAAAAGCGTGGATGGTTGGATTATGCTTGATAAAAACGTATATAGTTCATCTCTGTATTTATAATTTACAATTTTTCATTGAATTCTATTAAATCAATAAATCAATTATGCTAACATAGACAACATTAAGGAAATCAAGATTGGATGGCTAGTTCACATTTCAAGTAATAGTCTAAATTGAGAAAATCAATGTTGGTTGGCTAGTTATAGTTGGCATGTAAAGTTTATGAAGAGCCAATGTGTCACGTGTGCATCTTATTTCTTAGTTTAATCTGTGTTCGTAGAGAATATGCAGTGTAAAAGTGTAGATGAAAATATTTGTGTTAAAATTTTAAATTGGATTCTAGTGAAAATATATGGAGTTTCATGAAAAAAGAAGAGCGTTCTTCCTTTCTCTAAGGAAAACGCCAATTTCATGAGTTTTGATTTTAGGATTTTTATGTTTTAAATTTGAGTCTTGCAAGCATGATACTGACTCGCGATAGGACATAAGTCTGTTTTGAAATTAAAATTGAGAAAATGCCTACCCAATCCCATTGCGCTATGTTTTAGATTTAAGTCAAACAATTGAATTTCATGAATTTTGTCTTGTTTGAAGAGACTTAGTCACTCTGTCTACTGGGAAATAGTTTGTTTATTTGTGTAGTTGTTAATGAGAATAGTTTTTTCATAATTGTAAAGGGAACACTTTGTTTATTTGTGTAGATTTATTAATGAGAATAAGTTTTTCATACTTTGTAAAGGAGAAGAGGTTTATACTTTGACATATTTGTCATATTGGCCATATATTTAGGTTACATATACTTTTGGATGTATTTATTCATACTCATGTGTAGAAGTGTTTTTTGTTTCCATGAAAAAAAAGTGTAATTATATTCATCCAAAGAGAACCAAATTACATTTTGTAGGTGCCTTAAGAACAACCCAACCATGGGTAAAGTGATAAGAAAATAGAATCCCGAAGGGGCCCTAAAGATGGATAATAATCCACAAAGAAATATGTAATAAAAGAGCTAGGAATAACAACATAAAAATATGGGCAGCAAGAGGACCATCACCAAAAGTTGTAGAAAGAGAAGGCCCCAAACCCCAGCGTGAAAACGAAACAGAGACAACCTCCAAAAAAAATCCAAAATTACCTTGTGAGGTAAATAAGCACTTATTTTCCTCTCTTAGGGTTTTACCAAGCAATACATCTAGCATAAAATAGCAAATTTACCATGAAACATTAATAGCATAAGATTGAAATTGCATAAAATTAACTTACTTCACCAAGAAACCATGAGATAAAACCCTAATTGCAGAAATTCGTATTCAAAATCAGAAACATGTTCCACAAGATACCTCTCCAAGCCAATCACATGAATTTAGAAGGGCTAGTCACCTCAAAAGAGAGAAAATTTCAGAAGTATCTGTCACAAAGGTAAGTGATGATCCAAAATGAAAATGAGGCTGACCTTTTTTATATTAGGAAACCTCGGCATAATTTGTCCACATAATTTTTCAACAACATAAAGTAAGTGGGGTTGACCCCTTAATTATCGATATATATACTATCCAGTAGTATATATACTTAGTATATATATCGATATATATACTAGGTATATATGTTGGTATATATACAATTATATATATTGGTAGATATACTTAGTATATATACCAATATATATACTTAGTATATATATGAGTATATATACTAGGTATATATGTTGGTATATATACTAAGTAAATATACCTAGTATATATACTTAATATAGAATATATACCAGTATATATACTTAATATAGTATATATGTCGATATATATACAAGTATATATAATTATATATGTACTTGTATATATATCGACATATATTCTAAGTATATATATTGATATATATACTAAGTATATATATCGGTATATATATAAGTATATATACCATTATATATCGACACATACTAGGTATATGTGTTGGTATATATACTTAGTATATATACCAATATATATACCATAGATACATATTTAGGCCTTCATAATAGTTGAGGGATGAAATCAAGGGCCTTAGGCCCTGAATGAAGCTTCTCATGATCAATGGCCATGGAAGAGGCCTCCTTCCATCACTCATAACCTATGTAGAATATCTTTGGATTCCAACTAAGAATATAAGGGTGGTTGGGAGGTATTATACACCAGAGAATCTCCTTAGATCCTTCATAATAATTGGGGGATGGTCATTGTTCCTAAGGTCAAATATCTTAAGGTCATAGTTCTCAAGGTTAAATTTCCTTAGGTCATAGTTTCTAAAGTCAAAGTTCATCAACTTACAGTTACAGTGGATGGAAAATAAGTATTTTTGTACAATGGGTGCTCTCAGTGTTGAAACGACGATAAAGTTCAGCTCTTGTGAGATTGTAACCAACATCTGGTTAAACATTGATGCTCCCATCCATCACTAGTGTCAGTGGTAATAGGGAAAGTGCTAAGAACCCATTGGAAATCCTAGGCTTTCCAATATATAAGTGGGGAAACATTATGGATGTGATAGTACAAACTTAATTATCCTTTGCATTGATTAAATGCACCCGACAGTTTACAATGTCCATGCCATAGAAAAATCCCCGCCGAATAATATCTCTTGGCTAACGAAATATTTGTTCATGTAGTCTTGTAGCTGAATCGCATCGCAAGCATATACATACAATTCACACTATTTATTTTTTAAAATGTCGTCCTCGAAAAGATTATTTTCACCCATACATTTAAGATTTGGACTTTCCTAGAAACCCTCAATCGTCAAGTTCTCCATGTGAGATTGATATACCTCTTCGTTCAAGTCTAGAACGAGGATCAAGGGGATGCTAAGCTCATCGTCTAAATCCTCTAGGAGATAAAACAGATTAATCCCCAACCTCAAAATGAGTGTTTGACACTCATGGCACCTAAACATATCTGATTTCAGCGAATCATTTCTAGAGTTGGGGATAAAAAATGTGGAACATGTCAAGTCGATCTCTTCCTCTGGGATTCTAATGGATTTTCATATGAAATCCTTAATGGGATTGCATTCTTCTTTACTTCCTCTATTTCTCCTAAAAGCGACAAGTGATGAAAAGGGTCAATTTCTTGGCCATTGAAGCATTTGAATCCTAGACGTCAGTAGAATCTAGTAGAGCCTCCATCTCTCAGCCATGTTTTCTAATCGTCTATGAAATTATTGAAAGAAGGTCGGGAGACGCGAAAACAGAACAAAACAATGATGAAATTCAGTTGCAAAGAATAAATTATCTTCCTCCTATAACTGTTGATCTGAATAACATAGCGATAACTGTCTATCTGAATAATAGAGTAGATATGATAGGAGATGATAGCTGGATATGATAGGATTCGATATCTCACACCCTCCTCCAACAACACATCCATCAAAATGATCAGGATTTGAGCCAAAAAATAGGAATAAGTGATTACCATGTTACAAACAAAGGCATTGGAACTTTAGTAAATGTGCATATATGGAAGAACTTCAGTAAATGTGCATATATGGTAGTCCATCCACTTCCGTATATGCACATATGTGAAAGTTCTTTTGTATATTCACATTTATGGAATCTAATGGATTCCATAAATGCGTATATATGGAAGGTGGTTTTCATAAATGCACATATATGGAATCCCTTCAATAAATCTGAATATACAAAAGTGTCAGGCTTCCATAAATTTTCATATATAGAAGCACTTCCATATATGCGCATATATGGAAGTCGAATAATTTCCTATATGCACATATACAGAATCCATATACATGGAAGGTTAACTTTCGTAAATGCACATATACAGAATCATTTACATATATGTACATATACAGAAGTCGACCGCTTCTGTATATGCACACATATGGAAGGTGGCTTCCAAAAATGTGCATATATGAAAACACTTCCATAAATGTGCATTTACAAATGGTAATTCGAACACTTCCACAAATGTGCATTTATCAATGGGAAGTTGACCACTTCCATAAATGCACATTTACGAACAAAAACTTCTGTATATGCAAATTTACGAATCATAAATTTTGTATATGTTCATTTATAGAAGCTGACGAATTCCATAAATGCACATTTATAGATGAGAACTTCCATGTATGCATGCTTTTGTAAATGCACATTTATGGATTTTGGATTCCATATTTGTGCATATACAAAAGTGTGCATATAAAAAATTTGACTTCCATAAATGTACATTTATGAACGTAAGCTTCCATATATATGCATTTACGGAATCCATCTTTTGTATATGCACACTTGCATAAATTCACATTTTTGGAAATTGGATTACATATATGCGCATATACAAAAGAGGGAATATAGGGATGACAGAGTCCATAAATGCACATTTACAGAAGGTTGCTTCTATATAT
This sequence comes from Picea mariana, assembly GCA_032191745.1. Lineage (NCBI taxonomy): Eukaryota > Viridiplantae > Streptophyta > Pinopsida > Pinales > Pinaceae > Picea > Picea mariana. The sequence goes on from JASDQU010220537.1 coordinate 15,099, forward strand.
GTGTTCTTTCATAAATGAACATTTATGGAAGTTGAATTCGTTCTATCAGCATATACAAGAATTTGAATTCATTCTATCAGCATATACAAAAGTCAACTTCCATAAATATGCATTTACAAATGACATATTTCGTATATGGGCATTTACGGAGGATAATCGCTTCCGTATATGAGCATTTATAGAAGTTGGATTACATATATGTGTGGTTTTGTAAATGCACATTTGTGGAAGTTGGATTTCATATATGCACATATATAGAAGAACATATACATGGAATTCGACTTCTACAAATACAAATTCACGAATGATAGGTTATGTATATGTGCATCTCGGAAGATCACCACTTCTGTATATCCACATTTAAGGAAGTTTCATATACAAAAGTGCACACATATTGAAGACACCTTCCATGAATGCACATATATAGAATTTGTCATCAATAAATGTACATTTATGGAAAGTAAATTCCCTAATTCTCTACCCCCCTTTCCCTCCCTTCCATATATAGACGACAGATTTCGCATATGCGGATTTATTGAAGGAGACTTCTGTATATGCATGCTTCCGTAAATGCACTTTTATGGAAGGCGACTTTTATATATGCATTCTTTTGTAAATGCACTTTTATGGAAGTTCGATTCAATATATGTGCATATACTAAATCATGCATATAAATAAGCTAAATCCCATAAATTTTCATTTACGAATGACATATTTCATATATGTGCATTTATAGAAGTTGATCGCTTCTGTATATGTGCATTTACAGAAGCTCACATATACAGAAGCCACATTTTGTAAATTTGCGTATACAAAATATGTCGTATGTAATTGTACATTTATGGATGTTGGATTCCCTTTTCCTCTTCCCTCTTTCCCTTCCTCCTTTCTGTATTAGGGTGAAATATTATGAATATATGCACTTATGAAAGGAGGCTTTCGTATATGAGTGCTTCTGTAAATGCACATTTATGGAAGTTCAATTCAATATATGTGCATATACGGAAGCATGTATATACGAAAGATGACTTCCATATATGTGCATTTATGAATGACAAATTTTGCATATATGCATTTACTGACTTCGGCTTCCTTATATGTGTTCTTCCTTAAATGCACATTTATGGAATTCGGATTTTGTATATGCGCATATATAGAAGCGCACATATAAATAAGTCAATTTCCATAAGTATACATTTATGGATGAAAAATTTCATATGTGCACATTTATGGAAGCTCTCATCTACAAATGCACATATACGGAAGTTGTCAGCTTCCTTAAATGCATATATACATAACATGTCAATCGTAAATGCATATTTATGGAAGTCAACTTTTTTATATGCGTGCCTCTGTATATGCACATACACGAAATCCAACTTCCATACATGTGGATTTACGAAAGTGTGCATATATAGAAGTTGGCTTCTGTAAATGTACATATACATAATTTGTCATTAGTAAATGCACACTTCTAGAAGTCATATTATGCATATGCATGCTTCTCTGTATATAAGCATATACTAAATCCAACTTCCATAAATATGCATTTATAGAAGCACGCATATATGGAAGTTACCTTCCGTAAATGCGCATATACAGAATTTGTTTTTCATAAACGTGCATTTATGGAAGATGACGTTCCTCCCCTTCTTCCCCCCTTTCCTTTACTCCCTTCTATATACGGACGATGGATTCCATACATGCACATTTACGAAAGGAAAACTCCATATATGCATGCTTTCGTAAATGCATATTTATGGGAGTTCGATTTGGTATATGTGTATATATAAAAGTGTGAATATATGGAAACCGACTTCCATAAATGTTCATTTATGAATGAAATATTTCTTATATCCGCATTTACAGAAGTATTTGTCTGCAAATGCACATATACAAAACTGGTCATCTTTCGTAAATGTGCATAAATGAAACCTGTTGTTCATAAATACATATTTATGGAAATTGACTTCCATATATGTGTGCTTCTATATATGTGCATATACAAAATATAACCTCTATAAATTTTAATTTATGGAAGCGTGCATCTATGGAAGTCGGCTTCCATAAATGTGGATATATAAAATTTGTTGTCTATAAATGCGCATATACAAAAGCGATCAAATTTCGTAAATATGCATATATGGTATCTATCGTTTGTAAATTCACACTTATGGAAGTCGGCTTCATGTATGCACATATATGGAAGTTCTTCCATATATGGAAGTCTAATTCCATATATGGAAGTCGACTTCCGTATATGGAATTCTGCTTTTGTATATGCGCATATATGGAAATGCTTCCATATATGAGCATTTTCCAAAATCGACCACTTCCATATATGAACATTTATGGAAGGCTTCAACAAATGCGCATTTACAGAAGACACCTTCCATATACGTGAATTTACTAAAGCCACCTTTTGTATATGCAACTTTTGTATATGCACTTATACATAAGTGGTTGGATTCCGTATAAGAGAATATACATAAGTTCTTCCATATAAGAGGATTTAGAGAATCCACCTTATGTATATGTGCATATATGGAAGTTGTTTTCTTATGTATATGTTCATATATGGAATTTCTTCCATATATGCTTATTTGCAGGAGACATGGAGTTAGAGGGAGATAGGGAGAGAAAGGTAAAGAAAGAGAGGGTAAGGGAGAGAGGGAAAAGGAGAGAGAGGGGAAGGGAGAGAGGGAAAAGGAGAGAGAGGGGAGGGAGAGGGAGAGGGAGAGAGTGTGTGAGAGAGAAACAAAGGGAATGGAGGATAAAGGGATTGAGAGAGAGTGTGGTAGTGGGGCAGTGAGGGATGGAGGGGGAGAGAGAGAGAAAGGG
>JASDQU010220539.1:0-14259 GCA_032191745.1 Picea mariana
GATGCCTTTGGCTATCATTGAGAACCTTGATCTCAAAAAACCTTCATTTAGGCCCTCAAAATGGCCCCAGAAGTTAAAACCTGCTAAAAATAGTAAATTGCCAAAATTGCCAGAAAACTGTTTTGAGCCGGTCGGAAAAGGTGGGTGGCCACCGATATCCACCTGGATCAAGCACTTACTCTATTGGACTGCTCCTCAATGGCAACATCAACACTTGAAGATTCACAAGGACACTTAGAAGATTTGAAAGACTTAAACACAAGTGTTCCACAACGATTAAGACACTTAGTTGATTAACCACAAAGCATTACTTGTGTTATGAGATTGAAAGATTAAGTTGCAAGTATTAAACCTTAAGATATATCAATTTTACCCAAGATGTTAATTGCTTAGTGAGTTAAGGGTTTTAAGATTTGAAGAATTTTTAATTACCCTAGCTAAGTGTTTAACCAAAAACCTCCTCCCCCGATTGCCAAATGGTTGTTGAATGCTCAAGAAGTGAGGCAACGAGGCCTACCATAGCTTCACATGTCAACCCTAAGGACCGAGTACTTCCCAAAAAGGACGCCACACGTCGTGAGACCGTCCCCGACCTAGCACCTTTCGTGGCCCTCCTCAATCCCCGTTTTAGATGGTGAAGATGGTGGTTTAAGGTACCCTATTAAGTTGGTATATCAATTGGTTAGACTTTTAGGTATATTAGAGAGTGTTTTAGTGACTTTTAGTTGCCTTAAATTGGTGATTTTATGCCAAAACCGAAACTTTTTGCAGCTTATAAAGATGTGTTAAAAAGCATGAAAATGAAGCACATTAACACATATGAAGCATGTAAAAGCAAGATTAATAACGATTTAGTTCATCACCATTTATTAAACCATTAACATGAAAAGTTTGTTATGAAAAAATGCTAATGAACAAGGGCAAGAACAACTTGCCAAAGAAAGAATGAAACTCAAGCTTATTACCACTTATCTTATGTTTGTTGAAGCATTAAGTGTGAAAGAGGAAGCTTGAATATTTAGATGTGTGCCCACACTATCAAGATATCCAACAACACATTAGCTCAAGTGATGGCAAGTGGCCTTAAAGATGAAACAACATTAAAGATAAAACCACTTACTATACCATTAAAGCATTAACCATTTAGTGTGTTGGATTAGAGCATGTAAACAAGATGGATCTTAAGATGGCTTAAAACATGCAAGTGGGTTTTGCCCCAAGGGCTTAGATTAAAGATTGATGTGTGAAAGAGATCTAGATCTAGATGATTTTAACCATTAAAGCATGAAAAGATCATTAACACATCTTTACCTAGTCTTACGATTTTGGGGGTTTCTCTCTCAATGTGTAGGCAATTATTAAAATTAGGAATAACTTAGAAAGAGAGAGAAAGACAACAACCAAACCACTCAATGGCACAAGGTGGAGGCAAGCCTACCTTTATTGTGCCAAAGGGGTTGCGAGGAAAGCAAGCAACAAAAACTATCAACAAAATGCTCACTAACCCCACATCTTAGTTTAGGGAGAGGACTTGGAAAATGAAAAAACTTGAAATTTAAACTAACCCCAACAAGCTCACACGTGGGAGGTAGGCCGTACCAATTTTCCTCCCAAGCTATGAGCTAGCAAGACTAACTAAAAAGTGAAGAAATTGTGCACAAAGGGCTAGAAAATTGAAGAGGAAGATTGAGATTTGTTACCCACTTGAAGAGAGGGGTCTTGGAGTGATGTGTGGATGATTTTGTGTAGCATAACCCCCTCAACCTGTTAAGAACCTGCAAAAACCAACAAGTTATGCTTTCTGGAAAAGCTACACACAACCAATAAAATGAAGAAAAATTTATGTTTTTAGGGCAGAAATTTTTCTCATAAAAAACTTATGATAAAAGTGGATTGAAATGATCAATCTATGATGTTAAGCTAGCTGAAATATTATATGGAGTGAACAGCAAGAAAAGAGTGAGTAAAGAATGAGAAAGAAGGAGTTTGAGTGTGCTTTGAGGGAGGACTCTTCATTGAGGCAATCCCAACAAAACCCTAGAAGCCAAACCTACAAAACTTGACAAGATAATATGCATACAAGAAGATAATATGGCTGAATATGCTAACAAAATGAAATACTTGCACCCTATTAGCAAACCCACATATATAGATTAACAAGAATACTCGTTGTTAGATCTACCCAAGTAAAACACTTTACCCAAGAATCTACTCTATGCAACCATGATGCCAAATTCACAATATTACCTCATGTGTAAGCAAGAACAAGAATACTCGTTGCTCTTCCAATATCCTCCAAAATTTCTCTTTATTACTCAACAATAGATCTTGGAGAAATACTTGCTCCAAAACCCTAAAGAGCCAAAGAATGGATGAAAGATGGACAAGAAAGAGAGAGAGAGAGTGGTGAAAATCAAGTAGCATAACAATAGCTCAAGATATGGTGAAGAAGAAGTGGGGAGAGGGATCTATTTATACTTGGAGAAGCAAACTCACCCCTCTTGGATCAATGCCAAGTGTCCACCACCAAGCACAAGCTAGAATCCCAAGGAGGGGGGTGCACCATCTAGGGTTTGAGACTTGGATTGATGAGGTGGATTAGTTGGGAGGGGTGGGGATCATGGAAAGTGAGACGTGGGAGGCTAAGAAAGACACCTAGGTGGAATGGAGGGCCCACAACCCTTCAAAAATCAAGTTGCCACGTTTTTCTCTTGAGGGGGGGTGTAACTTTCCCTAGGGGGGCGCAAGGGTTTGAGTGAGGTGAGTGGGTGAGGGGTGTAAAAAGGTTAAAACAAGTTGGGATGGGTAGGCTTAGGTTAGGAAACACATCTTCTCCCTTTTTCCATCTTTACATCCACTTCCTAGATCAAAATTACAAAAATTACATTTTTTCTATGTCATGACCTAGCAATTAAAATTGTTGTTTTTGACTGACTGGGACTCCTGGTGGACAAACACATAGCGAAATTTGTCCGACTAAGTTGAAACTTGGTCCAAGGGTGTAGGGGGTCTCATTCCATTTCTTTTGAGCACAAATACTCCTATCAAAAGTCTAAGGACCTAGTTTTTACAATTTTTGCTCAAAAATAATTAATTAATTAAATAATTAAACCTCCAAACTTAGGGAAATTTCATTAAAAATTAATTAATTAAAAAACACTAATCTAGACTCGACGGAATTCTACGAAAATTTTTAAGATGTCATACATGGTCATTTACATTGTCCCTAAACAATAGTTACCAGAGGATAAGCCCATTAGAACACCCTTCACCACTTTTGAGGTGTGAGGAAAAAACTCAAGGGAAATCAATAAGGTTGAAAAGCTCAATTGATAACCTAAAGATAAAAAACCCTCGGTGAAAGGAACTCTCCCAATGAACCCATCCGAAGGTAACTGACCTAACTATGACCAATGCAGACCTATTACATTATTAACCAATGCAGGGGTGCGGAAATTTCATTTACAAAAATATGTGTTGGGGCCAAAAATGCCCTATAGAACCAAATGATCTTCGACAAATGAGCATATGATGATGCATCTCTTCATGGCACATGGAGTTGACCCCCTAGTTGGAGAGGCGGTCAACATCTGGCTCCACATGGGGACGTGTGTTCGATCTTCTCATATGAGACGAAGAGCATACTAGAATCCAGCACCTACAAAACAGAGTGCTCACCAATAATCAACATAAGAATACATGTATACATAATGAAATAGACAAATGTTATAAACAACATCTACATAATGAAATAACTAAAGTACAACATCTATAATTATACAAAATGAAATCTATGATACAGAAAAAAATTCTAAGTACATATCAACATAATTATACAAAAATGAAATAAGGAGAAGGGTTAGAGATACGTTACAGCCATCCATGCAATGAATGAAATGACGCCACAAGTGTCTGAAACATCCTTGTCCAGGATGACTCACAGAAGACCCCTTCCCAAGTTTTATCAACTTGGAATTTTTTGTGAGAAAAAACCAGCCAAGAATCATGCTCCTTCCTCTATCCAACCAAACGTGGGAGTTTGACAAGCCATGTAAAATTTTAATACTTTGTTGCATATGACTGTCAAGGTGGAAAGCCAACCAATACTCATAATGATATGAAACTGATAAACTGAAGTAGCCTTCCATTTCCTCATAATGCTGCATTAATTTATCTTCTGGTTGAGAGGTTGAAAAGGAACATATCAAAGGAACCATAGCATTGCTTTCATCAATGTTGTCAAAGTTCTCATCTAAGGAGATTAGTTTCTCGGGAGGAGGGTGGGGACTTGAATTATCTAGATATTCAACAATTTCAAACTCAAAATCCTTTACTGCCTCAAAAAAAATGACTGACTCATCCATGGATTCATCCGGAATTTCTCCAAAAACGTCCTTATCTTTTTCATTGTGAAGCTCAAGTTCTATAGGGTCCGGATACTCAATGCAAGTCTCGTCCTCCGCAAGGCGAGCCTCCATGATTTCTAATTGATCTTCCATGGCCTTAAATTGTCTGGTATGGGCCAATTGTATGGACTCAAGTTGTTTAGTATGGGCATACTGCATGTTCATAATTATTTCTTTAAGCTCCTCAATGGGATCTGGTGGAGAATCAACCTCTATGTCTGAATTAGTTGTTTTAATAGCTAGAAGATTCTTCCTCCTCCATTTTTCCATTAAATCATCAACCAATTCAATGTAAATTTCATCCTGATCATCCCCAAATCTTTCCAAAAAGCCATGCAGAAAATCCCGTATGGTCTTAATCGAATTATCTTCATGAAGAAGAAACCAATCACAAGCAAATCCTTGGCCCTCCAAAAGAGTCCAGGAAAACAATCTCATAAGAGCATCCTCATAGATAGGTGGATCATGCCAACCATCAATTAATTGCCAAAAGGCCTCGACATGAACACAAGCATCACCACCCTCATGAAATTCAAGCACATTGTCAACAACATCTTCAGGTATATCATTAGGATAACCAACTATTTCTGAAAAATCAAAAGGCTTCATGAGTTCACTCATTGAAAAAAAATCTGGGACCCAAAATTACCAAGGATCCAACAAGAAGGAAACATGCTAGCTTCATCCAAAACCTTTCCAAGTTCAAAGATGAAGCAAACAAGTCGTGAGTTCCTTCTTGAAGAACACTTTGTCAAATTATTTTAAAGTGGAGTCGCCATATGACCAAGTTGATCAAACAGACAAGGGCATCAAACAAAGCAAAAACAAGAAGGAAAACAAAGGTTATATTATTAAGTTTGGAACAAGAATTGGATATTAGTGAGTGCTTCTTCTCCAAGACTTTCAAGCAGCCCACAAGGATTGCTCCTTGTAGAATACTTGACAGATTTGTTCAATGGAGTCGCCACTTGGAAAGGAATCACACAAATCTAACCAATGCAAGCTCAAAGAATTTTAGGGACTAAAAATTTTATTGTTTACTTCTTAAAAAATTAAGTCGAGTCGTTTTGACCAAGGACAAATGACTTATCCCCGGCAACAGCGCCAAAGATGTTGTCGTCCTTATACACACTTGCAAACGTGAGCCAAGTCCTACTCACTTAGTGTGTCCTTGGAGGCACAATGCCTAGGTTCAAAGCCCACGCTGTCACTTTGGCTTGAACCTCTTTCGTCGAGGCTTACTCCTAGGGACACCAAGGGGGGTAGACCCTAGTTTCTAGATAAGATTTAGAGTTTAAGTTCTAAGAATTGTTTTTAATTAGTTAAGGTTTAGGGGGAGTCTAACCTATGATGCAAAGGCAGCAATGCAAGATGCAAAGGTTTCTATGTCAAGAAAGTCTTTCCCTAGGTCAACTAAGACTAGTGCCTAAGGTTGGGTAAGGGGTCAACTAATAATTAAAGGATGTTTCGTTACAATATGATTACAAAGATTACAAAAGAATATTTACTCTTCAAAAATGTTAGATACAAGTTCTTACAATAAAGAATGCTAGATACACAGTAATACAATACAACAAGCTAACCACGTTTGTTTAAATGTGCAGGATAGTAAAGAAGATCAAGGCATAAGCATCATCAACACATTAAGCATAAGCATGCCCCAATAGCACTTACTCTATTGGACTACTCCTCAATGGAAACATCAACACTTGAAGATTCACAAAGACACTTAGAAGATTTGAAAGACTTAAACACAAGTGTTCCACAACGATTAAGACACTTAGTTGATTAACCACAAAGCATTACTTGTGTTATGAGAATGAAAGATTAAGTTGCAAATATTAAACCTTAAGATATATCAATTTTACCCAAGATGTTAATTGTTTAGTGAGTTAAGGGTTTTAAGATATGAAGAATTTTTAATTACCCTAGCTAAGTGTTTAACCAAAAACCTCCTCCCCCGATTGTCAAATGGCTGCTGGATGTTCAAGAAGTGAGGCAACGAGGCCTACCCTAGCTTCACAGGTCAACCCTAAGGGCCGAGTACTTCCCGGAAAGGACGTCGCGCACTATGAGACCGTCCCCAGCCTAGCACCTTTCGTGGCCCTCCTCAATCCCCGTTTTAGATGGTGAAGATGGTGGTTTAAGGTACCCTATTAAGTCTATTAAGTTGGTATATCAATTGGTTAGACTTTTAGGTATATTAGAGAGTGTTTTAGTGACTTTTAGTTGCTTTAAATTGGTGATTTTATGCCAAAACCGAAACTTTTTGCAGCTTATAAAGATGTGTTAAAAAGCATGAAACTGAAGCACATTAACACATATGAAGCATGTAAAAGCAAGCTGAATAACGATTTAGTTCATCACCATTTATTAAACCATTAACATGAAAAGCTTGTTATAAAAAAATGCTAATGAACAAGGGCAAGAACAACTTGTCAAAGAAAGAATGAAACTCAAGCTTATTACCACTTATCTTATGTTTGTTAAAGCATTAAAAGAGAAAGCATTAAGTGTGAAAGAGGAAGCTTGAATATTTAGATGTGTGCCTACACTATCAAGATATCCAACAACACATTAGCTCAAGTGATGGCAAGTGGCCTTAAAGATGAAACAACATTAAAGAAAAAACCACTTACTATACCATTAAAGCATTAACCATTTAATGCGTTGGATTAGAGCATGTAAACAAGATAGATCTTAAGATGGCTTAAAACATGCAAGTGGGTTTTGCCCCAAGGGCTTAGAATAAAGATTGATGTGTGAAAGAGATCTAGATCTAGATGATTTTAACCATTAAAGCATGAAAAGATCATTAACACATCTTTACCCTAGCCTTACGATTTTGGGGGTTTCTCTCCCAATGTGTAGGCAATTATTAAAATTAGGAATAACTTGGAAAGAGAGAGAAAGACAACAACCAAACCACTCAATGGCACAAGGTGGAGGCAAGCCTACCTTTATTGTGCCAAAGGGGTTGAGAGGAAAGCAAGCAACAAAAACTATCAAAAAGATGCTCACTAACCCCACGTCTTAGTTTAGGGAGAGGACTTGGAAAATGGAAAAACTTGAAATTTAAACTAACCCTAAGCTCACACGTGTGGGAGGTAGGCCGTACCAATTTTACTCCCAAGCTATGAGCTAGCAAGACTAACTAAAAAGTGAAGAAATTATCACAAAGAGCTAGAAAATTGAAGAGGAAGGTTGAGATTTGTTACCCACTTGAAGAGAGGGGTCTTGGAGTGTTGTGTGGATGATTTTGGGTAGCATAACCCCCTCAACCTGTTAAGAACCTGCAAAAACCAGCAAGCTATGCTTGCTGAAAAAGCTACACATAACCAATAAAATGAAGAAAAATTTATGTTTTTAGGGCAGAAATTTTTCTCATAAAAAACTTATGATAAAAGTGGATTGAAATGACCAATCTATGATGTTAAGCTAGCTGAAATATTATATGAAGTGAACAGAAAGAAAAGAGTGAGTAAAGAATGGGAATGAAGGAGTTTGAGTGTGCTTTGAAGGAGGACTCTTCCTTGAGGCAATCCCAACAAAACCCTAGAAGCCAAACCTGCAAAACTTGACAAGATTATATGCATACAAGAAGATAATATGGTTGAATATGCTAACAAAATGAAATACTTGCACCCTATTAGCAAACCCACATATATAGATTAACAAGAATACTCATTGTTAGATCTACCCAAGTAAAACACTTTACCCAAGAATCTACTCTATGCAACCATGATGTCAAATTCACAATATTACCTCATCTGTAAGCAAGAACAAGAATACTTGTTACTCTTCCAATATCCTCCAAAGTTTCTCTTTATTACTCAACAATAGATCTTGGAGAAATACTTGCTCCAAAACCCTAAAGAGCCAAAGAATGGATGAAAGATGGACAAGAAAGAGAGAGAGAGTGGTGAAAATCAAGTAGCATAACAATAGCTCAAGATATGGTGAGGAAGAAGTCAGGGGAGGGATTTATTTATACTTGGAGAGGCAAACTCACCCCTCTTGGATCAATGCCAAGTGTCCACCACCAAGCACAAGCTAGAATCCCAAGGAGGGGGGCGCACCATCTAGGGTCTGAGACTTGGATTGATGAGGTGGATTAGTTGGGAGGGGTGGGGATCATAAAAAGTGAGACGTGGGAGGCTATGAAAGGCGCCTAGGTGGAATGGAGGGCCCACAACCCTTCAAAAATCAAGTTGCCACGTTTTTCTCTTGAGGGGGGGCGTAACTTTCCCTAGGGGGGCGCAAGGGTTTGAATGAGGTGAGTGGGTGAAGGGTGTAAAAAGGTTAAACAAGTTGGGATGGGTAGGTTTAGGTTAGGAAACACATATTCTCCCTTTTTCCATCTTTACATCCACTTCCTAGCTCAAAATTACAAAAATTACATTTTTGCTATGTCATGACCTAGCAATTAAAATTGTTGTTTTTGACTGATTGGGACTCCTAGTAGACAAACACATAGCAAAAGTTGTCTGATTGAGCTGAAACTTGGTCCAAGGGTGTAGAGGGTCTCATTCCATTTCTTTTGAGCACAAATACCCCTATCAAAAGTCCAAGGACCTAGATTTTACAATTTTTGCTCAAAAATAATTAATTAATTAAATAATTAAACCTCCAAACTTAGGAAAATTTAATTAAAAATTAATTAATAAAAAAAAACTAATCTAGACTCGACGGAATTCCGCGAAACTTTCTAAGATGTCATACATGGTCATTTACATCGTCCCTAAACAATAGTTACCAGAGGATAAGCCCATTAGAACGCCCTTCACCACTTTGGAGGAATTATTACAGGTGTGAGGGAAAAACTCAAGGGAAATCAATAAGGCTGAAAAGCCCAATTGATAACCTGAGGATAAAAAACCCTCGGTGAAAGGAACTCTCCCAATGAACCCATCCCAAGGTAACTGACCTAACTATGACCAATGCAGACCTATTACATTATTAACCCACACAAGGGTGCGGAAATTCCATTTACAAAAAGAAGTGCTAGGGCCAAAAATGCCCTGTAGAACCAAATGATCTTCAACAAATGAGCATCTGATGATGCATCTCTTCATGGCACATAGAATAGACCCCCTAGTTGGAGAGGCGGTCAACAGACCTTATAGAATGCTCTTAGAAACTACACTACGTGGCTAGCCCCACACGTTTAAGTAATGGAGGCTGACGTGGCATCCACTCGCACCATGGTGATCAATACAATAGGTCAACTTGCAGGAGGCATAACTTTCTCATACGAACTTCGATTGAGGCAATTCTTGCACCGTTGGAAAGGAATCGATGTGTAGAATATAGATAACGGCTCCATAGTAAGGTTTGGACCATAAAAAGTGTCGTTTGATGCCTCAAAATGGCTCTAGAAGATTTAAGATAGTTTTTTGGACCCAAATTTCCAAATTTGGACCAGTCGCTAAAATGGCTCTACAAGTTGATTCCTCCATTTTTTTCACCCATAAAGCATTGAGATAGATGACAAATAATATAATGATCCAATCTGGATCATACCTCTCCCCATTTAGGAAGGATTTTGGTCCCCAAAATCTTTACTGAATGAGATGGGGAAATTTTTCCTCTACCTTCTCCCTGGAGTACCATTTTCCTTTCCTTGGAAGTTGTCCTTTCAACCCAATCTGCGAAAGTTCATGCTGCCCCTGTCTTGTAGTTTTTGACCTCTTCTGCAAAACTGTGTTCTCTGCCAACTTTGCCTAAGCATATGGTGTTAAGTCCTCTATGGAAGGTAGGACCTGCTCCTCCTCCTAATCCAACATGGAAGGCTCATAGAGTTTGAGATTCTCCACATTCACTATTGAGTAAATGTGCATGTATGGGAGTAGACTGAGCCTGTAGGCATTATCTCCCACCTTTTCCAATACTTCAAAAGGACCATACTACAGAGCCTTGATATTCTTACCAAGACCCTGTAGTCTTTCCTTATTCAGTTGTAACCATACTTTGTCTCCCACTCTAAATGTTCTCTCTATTATGTGTTGGTCATGTCTAGCCTTGTACTTTTCATGTGACTTCTTTAGTGTCTCTTGTACTTGCAAATGAATTTGCTTGATCTTCTCAACAAAAAAATTTTGCTTTTAATGCATCTCTTATGAGGTCCTCTCTCACTCCTCCTTGTTGTCCATATCCAACATCTAAGGGTGAAGGTGGCAAATATCCAAAACAAGTTTCAAAAGGTGACTTACCAGTAGAAGTATGGATTGCTCTTTTATAAGAGTGTTGTATATAGATCAAATTTTCATCCCAGGTCTTTGGATGCTTCTGATTGTAACCCCTCAAAAGACGCACCAAAGTCCTGTTGACTACTTATGTCTATCCATCTATCTCTGGATGGAATGTTGTAGACCTCTTGAGTTTAGTGTCCATCTTCTCCCACAATGTAGTCTAGAAGGAACTGAGAAATTTAATGTCCCTGTCTGAGATGATGCTTCTTGGTATCCCAAAGAGCACCCAGACCTGTTCAAAGAACAAGTTTGTTGCTTCATGTCCCGTCATGGTCTTTTTACAAGGCATGAGAATGCACCTAAGTTGCACGAAACGTGGAAACGTTTCCAAGTTTCGGAAACCGGGACGGTACGAAACAGGCCCCCAAAAAATGGAAACGTCGGGGGAAACGCCATATATAAAAAAATTAAAAAATATATATATGTATACATAGTTTTTTTAAAAATAAGACATTATATTGCAAGAAAAACATAATGATGCAAAAAAAAGCAATAAAAAAATACAATAATGATGCAAGAAAAACATAGAAAATGCAAAAAATATATATATTTGACTATTTGGGGGCCCCATGGCCCCCTTTTTTTTTCTTATTTCACCTCAAAGACGCCCGAAACGCTGGCTGTACGGGCCGATACGGCCAGGAAACGTCGCCGGCCATACCGTACGACATCTCCAAATCGGGAAACGTCGTACCGTACGACCAGGGGCGTTTCCTGGCCGTACCATACCAGTTTCTGAGTTTCGTACCGGTTTCCTACCCGAAACAGAGGGGGGGGGGGCATTTCCTGCAACTTAGGAATGCACATTTTGTTGAACCTATCAACTACAACAAATAGATAGTCGTGTCCCTTCTCAGTTGCTAGTAAACCTCCCACAAAATCCATAGAAATACTTTCCCAAGGTCGAGTGGGTATAGGTAAGGGATGGTATAGACCTTGTTTCCTGTTATTGGGCTTGCTGGTACAACAAAGTATACTCCTCTAATATACCGTGCTACATATTCTTGCATTCTGGGCCAGTACACATACCTCTGTAAGTTGGCAACTGTCTTCCCAACACCAAAATTTCCTGCAACCTTGGAGGTGTGAACCTCTCTGATGAGCTGCAATCGTTCACCTTAGGGACACAAAGCTTGTCGAGCTTGTAGAGTAAACCATTATGGAAATGATAATCAGCCTTGTTGTCACCTTCTTCTATATGAATTTGGCATGTAGCTGTTGAAACACCTCCTTGAAGTCCTCATCTTCTATGTGTTGAAATAATGTAACTGCAAAAAGTATTCTTATTATTATTGATATTTTATTCATAGGATCAATCCCCATTGTGGATTGATCATGTCGGTTATTGTAATAGGACCAAATCCCCTTTTGCGGATTGGTCAATAGACAATTATAATAGGCAGAATAAGAAGTCGGCCCTAGCAGTTAATTAAGAGACCCAGAAATATAATAAAGGTGGGTTTACCCACCCAAATTGAGAAGTCGACCCTGCCAGTGAAGAGACACTTCACACATGCCAGAACTTGTATAGATACAGGAGGCTAGCACCTCATTTGAACAAAAAAACTCACTTGCTCAATTTGAGAGACAAGTTATGATCTATTACCGACAAAGGAGAGAGAGAGTGGCGCATATCTTGGGAGAGGACTTTTTGTTTTAGCATAAGATCTCTTGGCATTGTATTGGCTATTTATATTAAGGAAGTTTTGTTGGGTTTTCTTCCCCTAGAGGGTTTCCCAGGATAAATGTTGTTTCTCTTGTGAATGTGTATTTCTCAGTGATCTTGTTCCTATGTTGCTATTATCTATTGAAATGCAAAGAACTATAATAATGGCATAAACATTAACATGGTATCAGAGCCAACCTGAAGGAAGCATATTTCGCAAGAGAAAAACGTCACTGTTGCAGTTCCTGCAAATTAGGGTTTTTCAAAAGTGAAGCTTTTCAGCTTCAAAACCACCTAGAAAGTTGTGCCCTCCCCCAAGGATCATTTTGACACCTTCAGCGCACCTTTTCAGTGGTTGGATCTCCCGGAAAGTGAAACCCTAGTTTCACAAAAGTACCAAAAAAACAGTACCAGAGTACCAAAGGTACCAGAAGCACCAATCCAGAAGTCCGCAGATCAGATTTGAAGGGGCAAAATTTGGATTTTCTCAGATCCAAGCACACCAAGCATCTCGCCTCAACCAAGCGCATCTCCTGGTAAGTTCAAATTTTGATTTTGAGCACTTTCATTTTTCAGTCATTTTCCTAGTTCCAGGTAAAGATGTCTGCAAGCATTAAGCTTGTTGACAAGTTAGAAGGAGTGGAAAACTTCTGTGCCTAGAAGTATAGGATTGGCTTCATTCTTGAAGAGAATGATCTAGCAAGATTCGTCAAGGAAGAATTACCGAAACCCGAAGATGTTGCGGAAAAGGAAAAGCATCAAAAGGACACAATAAGGGCCAAAAGAATCATTGCAGATTCAATCAAGGACCATCTGATCCCTTATGTGTCATCCAAGAAGACTCCGAAAGAAATGTTCGATGCCTTGACCAGACTATATGAAGGAAAGAACATAAACCGGAAGATGAATCTTAGAACTCAACTAAAGAATACAAGGATGCAGAAAGGAGAAATGATTCAAGAATACTTCTCCAGAATCTCGGAATTCAAAGAACAGCTACAAGCTATTGGAGATACCATAGACGAAGACGAACTCATAATGACGGCACTAAATGGTCTTACAAGACCTTGGGATGCCTTCATCCAGACGATATGTGCCAGAAAGGAGAAACTGAAGTTCGATAGCCTATGGGAAGAATGCATCCAAGAAGAAACAAGAGTAGCGAATCGTGAAGTGCTACTAGCTAGGGATGATGATCAAGCCCTAGACACCCACACCAAAGGAGGAAGGAAGAAACCCTACTTCAAAAGGGAGACTCATTGAGAGCCTCAACCATCAAACAAATCCAATAACAAAGAATCTCATCCAAGGAGATTTCAGAAGAAAGGACAACRCAAGGAAAGAGATCTCTCACCTATACAATGCTATCATTGTGATAAGATGGGACACAAGGCGAATTCTTATCTAGTCAGACGAGAAGAATACAAGAGGAAATATAAGAGGCAACATGACCACATAGTCGAAGATGAAGAGCCACCTACAAAGATGATCAAGGACCATGTCTTGATCTTGGCCCTCTCAAGATCGGAAACACTTGGAGAGGACACATGGCTCATTGATAGTGGTGCATCAAAGCACATGACGGGTAAGAGAAATACTCTCTCTTGTATTTCAGAAAAGAAGTTTTCTCAAAAAGTAACACTTGGAGATGATTACCAATATCCCATCAAGGGAGTGGGAGAATCAAACTACAAACTAGATTCAAAAAACTCAATAAAGATGAAGCACGTACTCTATGTACCAAGCTGGAAGAAGAACTTGCTTTCCATATCAGCTTTAGACAAGAAAGGCTATAGAGTTGCCTTTATAGATGGAGAAGTTCTTATGTGGGCTAGAGGAGAAACCATAAATGAAGCAATCGTCATTGGAAATGAAGAAAATGGCTTATATAAGCTAAAGGGTCACCCAAAGACTGCCATGACCCATGCCATTGAAA
>JASDQU010220539.1:14359-32237 GCA_032191745.1 Picea mariana
AGCTTAACAGCTGTGACATAGAGCCAATCTAGTACTGTGATGGGCCAGCCTAGTGCTGTGATGAGGTATCATTTTTATACTGATGCATATTAATGCAGATGATGATGGCATTCTTTCGAGAATGACGATGTTGTCGATGAAGAAAACTTCCGATGATTTATAGATACGCCAGCCAAGATATTGATGATGTTGTCCTCCCACCTGATGTTGTTGATGATGTTGTCCTCTCTCTCTCGCATAATGTTGTTGAAGAATACCCTTCTTGTTAAGGGGGAGTGTTGAAATAATGTAACTGCAAAGAGTATTCTTATTATTATTGATATTTTATTCATAGGATCAATCCCCATTGTGGATTGATCATGTCGGTTATTGTAATAGGACCAAATCCCCTTTTGCGGATTGGTCAACAAAAAATTATAATAGGCAGAATAAGAAGTCGGCCCCAGCAGTTAATTAAGAGACCCAGAAATATAATAAAGGTGGGTTTACCCACCCAGATTGAGAAGTCGGCCCTGCCAGTGAAGAGACACTTCACACGTGCCAGAACTTGTATAAATACAGGAGGCTAGAGCCTCATTTGAACAAAAAAACTCACTTGCTCAGTTTGAGAGACAAGTTCTGATCTGTTACCGACAAAGGAGAGAGAGAGTGGTGCATATCTTGGGAGAGGGCTTTATGTTTTAGCATAAGATCTCTTGGCATTGTATTGGCTATTTATATTAAGGAAGTTTTGTTGAGCTTTCTTCCCCTAGAGGGTTTCCCAGGATAAATGTTGTGTCTCTTGTGAATGTGTATTTCTCAGTGATCTTGTTCTTATGTTGCTATTATCTATTGAAATGCAAAGAACTATAATAATGGCATAAAAATTAACACTATGTATGCCTCTTTGTATGCATCATGGGTAAAAGGCTCCATGTGCATCAAAGTTCCCAAAGCTGTAATCTTGGATGTGGGTGGCAGTGAAAGCATGTCTTCCAACTTGTTTGTGCTACCTTTCTTATACTTTATGACCAAATGAAACTGTTGTAAGAACCCCATCCATTTGTAGTGCCTGGTTTGCTATAACTTACTATGGGCTTGCAAATGCTGAAGTCGTTGGTGATTTGTGTGGATGATGGTCTCCTTGCCCATCAGATAGTGCTTCCACTTTTTGACAGCTTGTACCAAGGCATAGAGCTCCTTGTCATAGGTAGGGTAGTTGAGGACCACCCCGTGAAATACTTCAGAATGATAGCAGACATGCCTTCCTCTCTGCATCAGGATTGCTCCCATGGCATACCCACTTGCATCTGTCTCCACTTCGAAGGGATTCTACAAGTTTGGTAGCATGAGCATTGGGGCTTGAATGATCTTACTTTTCAGCTCATCAAAGGCCTTTTGCTGATTCTTCTCCCACTGGAAACTCTTACTGTTTGCTATTACTGCATGGAGTGGTGTAGCTACTACTAAAACGAAGCTATGAACTTCTGCAAGTACTGAGTTGCCCCAACAAAGCTCCTAACTTCTATGCAATTTGTAGGAACTGGCCATTTCATGATGACCTCCATCTTGGCGCGATCTATCTTGAGCTCGCCTTCACTGATCAAATACCCTAAATACACCAAAGACTGTTGAGCAAATTCACATTTCTTGATATTGAACAGTAGTTGGTGCTTCCTCAGGGTCTCTAACACCTACATAAGATGTCATATGTGCTCCTCCCAGGTAGCACTATAAAACCAATATCTCATCCAAATAGACAATAACAAATGAATCTAGATAAGGGCGTGAAACATCATTCATCAGTCTCATAAATATAGTTGGTGCATTGCATAAATTGAATGGCATAACCAACCATGCATACAAACCTTGCCCTATCTTGAAGGTAGTCTTCCAAGTATCTTCTTCTTTGATTCGTACCTAGTGATATCCTGATTTCAAATCCAACTTAGTGAAGTACTTGGCATGCTGCAGTTGGTCCAACAGATCATCGATCCTCGACAAAGGGTACCGATTCTTCAGGGTAATCTTGTTCAATGCCATGTAATTGATACACATTCTCTAAGTCCCATCCTTCTTGGGAACAATTATGATAGGTGACCCACAAGGTGAGGTACTTGGTCGAATCACACCCTGATCCAACAATTGTTGCAGCTACTTCTTTACTTCGTTTACTTCAATAAAGGACTGTCTATACAGCCAAATATTCGACAAGGGGGAGTCTAACAATAATTGGATTTCATGCTCCACTTCCCTCTTAAGTGGTATCCCTTTAGGCTCCTAGAAAACTCCCCTATATGCCTTTAGCAACTCCTCCAATTCATTTTTTTGCTCCTTAGTACAACCTTCCAAGGATGTATTTACTTTTAATGACTCTTCACCGGACTGAATTTTCCTTAGGAAAAGTAAAACATATTTCTTGCTAAAATTGATCAATTTCTTAGCTTGATTGGCACTTACCAGTGAAATTTTTTATTTGCCTTTGTGCGCGTTGATGATGAAGGATTTCCCATCCTTTGATGAGGCGGTATTGGTTGGCTCTTCGCATGAAGATAGCATCCCTCATGTACATGTAGGGGCTTCCAAACACTGCTCTCCATACATCCACTGGTACTACGTCCAATTCTACTTCATCTATCAAATCAACACTTACAACAAATTTAATCTTGCACTGCTTTGCCACCTTGATCTCTGCATCCTTGTTTACCCAACCCAATGGATAGGGGTTGGGATGATCGTGAACCTCCAATTCAAGCTTGTTGACTAGATCCACTGCTATGAGATTAGCTTGTGAACCAGAGTTGAACAAAGAGTCTATCTTGGTCTTCTCGACCTGAATCTTGATGTGGAAGAGCTTGGTCATCTCCTTCTCTTCCTAGTGATGAAGGCTACTCAAATTCACCTCCTTCTCCATAGATGTGCAGACAATCTTTCCATTCACATCAGAGCTACTTTCAACCTGATTGCTCGAATCTGTGGCTAGAAAGTTCTTTTTCTGTCCATCCTTCTTTGGTTCCTGGATCTAGTTTCTAGCACTTTTCCTTAGTGTGGCCATCAATGTTGCAATGATTGCAATGGTTGCTAGGATCTTTGCACTAATGTGTAGTGATTGTTGTCTTCTTATCTTTTCCCCCTTTCCACTTCTTCTTCCCCTCCTTGGAAGCTCCCTGGTGCTCTTTCTACTTAGAACCACTTGGTTGCCCCTTCTTTTGGCCTATGTTTTTCAGGTATTGTGCCTGTACACACACCTCATCCACTGTCCTTGGATTGAAGAGCATCACTTGCATTCGTAGATGACTATGTAAACCCCCCAAATACTTAAGGAGTACATCTGGATTATTGGGAGAGATACCCAACATGATGGCCACCTTTTTGAACTCGGTGGTGTGCTCCTGTACACTCTGCCTGAAGTAAAGCCATTGGATCCATTGGTCCTCTACATACCTGATAGGGTAGAATTCGGACTTGATGAGGGTTTTGAAGTCCTCCCACTTAGTCACTAACGGATCACCCTCTAGCCTAAGTGTTTCTGTATGGCTTTCCCACCAAGTTAAAGCATGGCTCTCTAACTTCAATCTAGCAAATGGAATCTTTTGCTCTTCATCTATATGGTGAATGCTAAAATAAACTTCTAGTTGTTGCAACCAATGATTCAGTTTTAATGCATCGATCTCACCTTGGTATGGATTTATGTCCACTTTCTCTTCCATCTTGAATAGGGGCTATGAAGGGTTAACAACACTAGAACTAAGCTGCTCTTTCTTGGGTTCTTTCCGCGACTCCTTTTCTAGGTCTTCGTTATCTCCCAATTTCCCGTTTGATCTGATCTCTGAGTTCAAGCCTCCAACTTCTCCGATCAGTCCGATGAGGAGGGACATATTGCAATATATGTCAGCGACTTGCTCTTCTAGCCTCGCAAATCTCTCCTTTATTGGATCTCGGGGGTTGTTATTGACAAAGACGTCAACCATGGCTAGGGTTCTACGACTTTCTTCTTAAACCGATTCCCAAATCCCTGCAACTTTCCATAAATACCCCAAGAAAACCTGCTCTAATACCAATATGATCTGTAAACTGTCGTGGATATTCCACTGAAACAGTTTGTCCCAACAGATTTGATAAATAAAACTGAAATCTACACTATGAAGGTTAAATTCTTTTAGATTCCAAAATCTTTAGTTATTGATTTTCTTGCTTATGCATGAAATACATAAAATGCGGAAAATAGAGAACAGTAAAATACAATCACACCATCCACAAAATAACACAAATATTTGCTCTGGGAAACCCTTACGAGAGAAAACCCAGCTAGAAGGTGAGATTGCTCTACTCTCTTTTCTATGGTATGGAAATAATGCAAGTACATAGGTGAAGGCACTCTCTATAGAGTTACCTGGGACTTGTAGTTTGTTAGGATGTTATAGAACATTAACTCGCTCTGTTATGCTCTCTAATTTTCCCACACCCAATTGTTATGCTCTACTATGGAACAAAGTACAATGACATAGAATGGAACCCCTTCTCCTAGTGGCCCAGTATTTAACATAGCTCGATAGTCGTCTAGGGTTAGGGCATTGACTTCCTCAACCCTCAATTAGTGATTGAGTTTGGACTATGGGCTTGCAAATAATGCAATGGCCAGTGATCTATATGGATAATTGTTTCCTTGCCCATCATATAGTGCTTCCACTTCTTAATAGCTTGAAACAAGGCATAGATTCAGGTTACCTCTCTGCCATATTCATGCTTCCTATTCTCAAATAGTGACATCAAAGAGGTCATTTAGGTGATGAGTAGCAACAAACAAAGAGGGTTTCCAGGCAGAGTTCTTTAAGCGCGGTCTTCGTGCCCTGGTTTCTCACTTGGCTGATCTCTTCAACCATGTGTTTCGTATAGGTTTTCCATCGGCATGGTCACATCATATCATTCACCCGATACACAAATCGGGCCCTAGTTCAGATCCCAACAACTACAAGACGATCATGGTGGGCCACATATTCTCGAAGCTCTATGCTATGGTTCTACGTATGAAGCTCTCTAGTGAGCTTGAGCAAGATCCCTCGGAGCTAAGGGACACACAGGAGTATGATCTGCTCATCAGACCATTGATCGCATCTTTAACCTCTGGACCATCCTTGAGGAGGCACGACATTGTTCTTTGAAAGCCTATTGTTGCTTTGTAGTTTTTTGGAAAGCTTTTGACTTCGTCCCGCCAGAAGCCTTGTTCTATAGGCTCATAGACATTGGCATTTCCCAAACCCTACTGACCGCAATCACACACCTATATGAGTCAGTCCTTGGTCATCTTCGCACAATTCACAGGATGTACGATTTCATCAGGAGTACCATTGGGGTTAAACAGGTTTGTCCCTTGTCCCCCACTTTGTTTGGGATCTACATTTATGAGTTGGGGGCCTTTCTTCACAAGCATATCCAGGACAACAATGGGTGCCTCCTCCATCAGGTTTTGCTATCTATTTTGCTCTTTGTTGATGATGTGGTCCTCCTAGCATCCTCTCCAGAGGGGTTACAGAGACAGTTGGATGTCTTAGCTCTCTTTGGCAGTTGACGGTCAACCTAGGTAAAACCAAGGTTATGATCTTCAACGGGTTGAAGAAGACCTCAGACCTTCATTTCTTCTTCAGAGGGAAGGAGATCAAGATCACTGGAACCTACACATACTTGGGGGTGCAATTCTCATGACCCCGCTTCAGTTTGCGACCGACACTCCAACTTCAGATCAACAAGGGCTACGGATCCTTAGCCCTCCTCGAGGGACAGTGCTTCCAACACCATTTTCAGGACATCTCATCCAAGATGTCCCTCATGGACTCCCTTATCCAACCCACTGTTTTCTATGGCTTAGAGATTTGGGGACCTTCTTTACTTAAGTCTAATTGAGCCTCAGCTGAGAGAGTCCAGACCCTTCTCCTCCAATGCATTATTAGATGCAAGCAGACAGTCCCTCAACACATCATCCTAGCAGAGTTTGGGGCCCAACCCTTCCAACTTGAGACAATGTTCAAACTGGTCTTTTTTCTACATCGCATCCGAAGCTTTGTTGACTCGGTGAAGGAGCGCAACCGGTACCCGTACTTGGCCTATTGTTCTTCAGAGACCATTGCCCTCTCCATCCCTTCGAGCTGAGCTCAAGGTTAGTTCGCGGGGATTTCAAATCTTTTAGAGTTTGTGGGCATTCAAATGGACAATCTCCCTCCATTTAGATATTCCTTAGATGCACCTAGCCACCTCCTACCCACCAAACAGGAGTTAAACAGAATTATCAGGGATGACATTTACAGGCAGTTTATCCAGATCACTTGGGTTACCCCTCAGGGTGGGTTACGCCCAAAGATGGCCTTCTACATTGCACACTTCTTAGAGCTTAGAGGCAGGTTCATTGTTCGACCACAGTACACACTCCACCATTAGAGGCACATTCTTTGCATTCCCCTAGGCTAGCTCAGAGTGGGTCTCATAGACTTCATGTAGAGACCGACCACCAGGTCAATGGATCAAATAAGATCTGCCAACTATGCCATCATTAGGAGGTCAAGACTAAGGAGCACTTCATCTTTCGCTACCCCATCTATTACGAGATTAGGAGGAGGTTCCATTGCCTATTCAGGGGGGTTCAGACCCTCACTGGCTTCTTCAAATATTCTGACCAGAGGTGCTTAGCCTTATACGTGAAAGAGGCTCTCAGGCTCCAAGCCAATATTCTTCAGCCTCCTACTAGACCAAGCTCTACCCAGCAGATCACTTCTTCACGGTGTTACCCTTAGGAAGGGGCACTAAGAGACAAACTAATATCAGCATAACTCCAAACTCCAGATCAGTGCAGACCCGTGGGACCTCCCTCCCTTCCATGAGATTTCAATGACACGACCAAATCAAATCCCTCCCCATGAAATGGAGGAGATCCCCTAGGCCTCGATGTCGAACTACCTCTTCCAAACAGTAGCACAGCAGACGATCCAAGCATCCCACCAGTTCTCCCTTTGGACATCATACTATACTCAACTTCCTTCATTCAACCTCGAATGGTATGAGATATGGGTCTATTCCATGACAGATTTATCTCATTACTTTTGGTTCTTCTTGTTCCTGGATCTTCTCCTCCTGTACATATCCACTTCAAAGCGGGTTTTTGGGCTTGGGGTCGAGGGTTATTCATGACTCGGCTTAGATTTCACTCTCCATTCTACCCTACTTTACTTTACTTTCTACATCTTGCCTTTTATAGGAAGACCTTTTGGTACTCTTGCTTTGTAACGACATCATGTACTTAGCAATCCCTTTGACCTAATTTTATGGTCATTAGTCAGACATTAATATAATCATCTTATCTTATCTTATCTTCGAATTACCTTTGTGTGCATCGATGATGTAAGATTTCCCATCCTTGGTTAGGTAGTACTAGTTTTCTCTTCTCACAAAGATTGCATCCCTCATATACATGTAGGGGTTTCCAAAGTTCAAAAAATACACCACATATGTCAAGGGGTACTACATCTAACTCCACTTCATCAATAAAATCTGCATTTATAGAAAACCTGATATTACACTATTTAGTGACCATGAACTCTGCATCCTTATTCACCCATCCCAGTGGAATTGGGTTCGGATGATCACGAATGCCTAACCCAAGCTTGTTGACCAGATCGTCCATATGAGGTTGGCCTGTGAACTAGAATCAAATAGAGAATTCACATTGGTCTTTTCGACCTAGATCTTAATGTGGAAGAGTTTATTCATCTCCTTTTCTTCCTTGTTGTGAAGGCCACTCAGGTTCACCTTCTTCTGCACTGAGGTGCAGACTATCTTCTCATCCACATCCAAACTACTCTCTACCATGTTGCTTGAATCCATGGCTAGTAGGTACATCTTCTTGGCATCCTTCTTACAGTTTTTTGGATTCAACTCTAGATGTAGCTTCCAACACTTATCTTCAGTGTGACCATCAATATTACAATTGTTGCGGTGGTTGTTTGGATCCTCGCACTGATGTGCAGTGGTTGTCGTTTTCGTGTCTTTTCCTTTGCACTTCTTCTTCCCCTCCTTGGAAGCATCTTGGTGGTCTTTCTGTTTAGAACCACTTGGTTGTCCTTTCTTATGGCCTATGTTCTCCAGGTAAAATGATTGCGCACAGGCCTCATCAATGGTCCTTGGTTTGAGGAGCATCACTTGTTTACATAGATCGTTGTGTTGACCCCCCAGATACTTGAGGAGTATGTCTAGGTTCTTGGGAGATATACCCAACATGATCACCATCTTCCTAAACTCGATGATGTACTCTTGCATACTCCGCCCTTGCCTCTATTTGAAGTGATGCCAACGGATCCACTGGTCCTTTACATACCCAATAGGGTAAAACTAGGACTTGACATTTTGAACACCTCCCACTTGGTTACTAGTGGATCACCCTCCAGCCTATGTGTTTTTGTGTGGCTTTCCCACCATGTTAGTGCATGGCCCTCTAGTTTCAATCAGGAAAATGAAATTTTTTTCTCTTCATCTATATTATGGACACTGAAATTCACTTCTAATTGTTGAAACCAATGATCCAACTTAACAACACCGATCTCACCTTGGTATGGCTTGATGTCCACTTTCACTTCCATTTTAATCAGAGGTTGTGAAGGAGTTATGGCACTGGAATTGGTTGCTCTTTCTTAGGATCTTTTTTCAACTTCTTTTTTGGCCCTTCACTATCTCTCGATTTCTCATCCAATCCAACTCCTGAGTTAGAGCCACCAACCTCCCTAAAATGTATGAACTTGTTTGTTAAAGCCGCCATGAGGAGGACCATGTTGTAAGAGATATCAACAACTTACTCTTCCAACTTCACAAATCTCTCTTCTACTGCATCCCGAGGGTTGTTATGAACGGACACATCCCCCATGGCTAGGGCTCTATGACTTCCTTCTTAAGCCAATTCCTAGATCCTACAACTTTCCACAAATACCCCAAAAAACACTACTCTTGTACCAACATGATTTGTAAACTGCCATGCATATTCCACTGAAACAGTTCATCACAACATATCTTGTATTATGCTGAAATCTTTTATTATGCAAGTTTATTTCCTTAGATCTCAGATTTGTTAGCTCTAGCTTATTGCTCTAATTTATGAAAAAATAATTGAAATACAAAAATGAAAGAACAAGCGAATGAACACACCGTCCACATAAATGAACTCAAAATGTATCTTGGGAAACCCGAAATAGGAGAAAACCCAGCTAGAAGGTGAGGCCTATGCTCTACTCTCTTTTCTTCTATATGAAAATGCAAATACAAAGAAACGAACACTCACTATGGAGTTGTCTTTGACACTATGGCCTAGATGGCTGCTACAGAATATTCTTCCTCCTCTATTATGCTATGAAATCTCACTCCTAGATGCTCTGCTCAACTATGGAACAAGTACAATGCTAAAAGAATGGAACCCTCTCTCCTCCTAGAGTCCAAGTATTTAACATAATTTGGTAGACATCTAGGGTTAAGGTTTTTGCATGCCTCAATCCTCAATAAGTGTCAGGGTTTTCGAGCTTCGAGAATCTTCTTGAAAGTCCACACGTGACTAGCCCCACACATAAGTAATGAGGGTTGATGTGGCATCCACTCAGTACCATGGTGGTCAACAAGGTAGGTCAACTTGCAAGAGGCATAACTTATGCATACGAACTCCAATTGAGGTGATTTTCACACTGTTGGAAAGGTCTCAATGTGTAGAATAGCGTCGAGGCATTGAAAGCTATGGTCTCAAAGTTTTGACCCCAAAAAGTGTGGTTTGATGCTTCAAAATGGCTCTGGAAGGTTCTAGACCCCAAATCTCCAAACTAGAACTTACCACTAAAACGAGCCTTGCAAGCCAATTCGTCCATTTTTTCCACCCTAAAAGTACCAAGATGGATGAAAAATCATATAATTATCCATTCCAGATTAGTAGGCATGCCTATTAAAGTCAATGCATACATACATAGATATGTATATATTATGTATGTATATAGATATGGGTATACCTATGTAGGATAATTAGTAATATGGTCCACAACAACATCGCCAAACTCAAACACAACAATGACTTGGCAAACTTAAAATGGAGTCAACTCAGCAAATCAGAAAAACTTTACATTAACTAGACATTAAAAAATATATAAAATATTTAAAATTTCACAACAAAAAAGCAAGCAGTTTCCAATTCATAACAAATCCATTAAAGTAGATTGTACAACATAGACACATGCCTCCAATAGTTTTTGATAGGGCTCTTCTGATGCTGATTATTTCCTAATGTACCTCCCTTGCCAAAAAATGATCCACAAATAAAGCTATGGAGAAAAAGAGAAAAAACAATGAAGAATGCAATAGCTTCATTTAATATATATGGAAAGCTATGGTATTTTTGTAAACCTCTATGCCTATTCTATAAAGGCAAAAGGGGTAGTGAGGAGAAGGGTTCGGTCTTACTGTTGATGACTATTTTCTTGAGTTTTCATCTTCACACCCCCCTTTCTAGTTGGAGTGAGTGAGAGAGTTCACGATGTTCGGTGAGAGGTAGAGATCAAACCCACTTAGTTTATGTGAAATCATCCCTGAACATGAGTGTGAAAAAGTGCTTCAAAAGTGGTTTGACACCCCCTTTAGGTCTGATATTCCCCAAACTTTGTACTTACAACTTTGGAAATAAAGGTAACATCTATTTGGCTGCTATATCTCACTTGTTTATTATGTCTCTTGCGTTGCTTCAATCTTTGAAATGGTTAACATCAGGAATCAATCCCTCTTACAATTCTCTAACTCCATAACCCATAGGATTCAAGGCACTGCAATTATTATTCGTAATTTCCATTTTTAAATTTGTTGTTTTTTGCATTTCCACACACAAATATGTACCTTTTAGGGCACACTTCCTGTCCTAACAGCAGATGTAAACATGTCCCAATGCATAAATCCATCCTTAGGTGTAAACCTATATTCTTGCTTGTTCTTTTGAGTGTTTTTATGCAGATTACAGGTCTGACATTTCATATTACAGCAAGCATTTAACACAGTATGGCAGTATCCCTTGGTCATTAAGGATCATATTTCACTTCTAGATTGCACAGGGACTGGATTCCCCCGTGTCTAGCAAGCACTAACTCAAAGTGCAATAATCTCTAAATCAAGGAGTTTTGGGGTTGTTTTTCATGGGGTCATTGTTGGCTGGAAAAAGACACTTTGTTTGAGGCTGTTTGGGCTGTTTTGAGCACTATTTCAAAGATTTTGTCCATAAACTATTGTGCCCAGTGTCCATTGGATGTAGCTTGGGTGGTTAGGAGGAATGGTTGTTACCCTCCCCACCCAGGTTCAATTCCTTGTAAGTGACATGTGATGCCCTTAAATGGGTCTATATGATGCTCTTGTTGTTGAGCCCCAAAAATTCTGAAAATGCCCAGCCTCCCCATGTTCTCTTGCGGATTTCGGGGGGGTTTTCTGGTGGACGTAGTGAGTACCAGTCTTCGGTGCCATGAACCACATGTAAAAAAAAAAAATATTGTGCCCAGCATTAGGGTTTCTTTGTTGATTTTTATTTCAGGAAATTTTCAGTAGCAGATCCGAGGTTATTGGATCTGGTGGCATCACTGTTATTTGTGACTTCAGAACCAAGGTTTCAAATTACCCTTTTGCTGATTTATTTCAAGAGATTTTTCAGCCACTTTTTGGAGATTTTTTTCTAGTGGCATTGCCCTAAGGGCTGCGGAACTAGGGTTTCCAGATCTGCTTTCTCTGCAAGTGTTCCAAAGATTTTCATCTAGAAGCATTGCCCTAAGGGCTGCAGATCTAGAGTTTCTTGATCATCTCTCAGTGTTTCCTAGGGTTTTGCCTAGAGTTTTAACCCTTTTTCACAGCTCACTTCAGCTATATGATTTGAAAGCTATTTGCTAGTGGCATCATCTCTTGTGGTGCAGAACTAGGGTTTTCTTGGATCATCCTTTTGCAGTAATATTTCTCTAATGCTGTGTTTTTTGCTAAAGCATGTGCTGTCCTAAATACAAAAACAATACACTACAGATTTCTTGGAAGAGTTGGTACTATTTCCTTCTTTGGTCTATATAGGGGATTCCTTGAAGACTTTATAAAGCCTTCTTCTTCGCTGACCCTAATGACCTCAAATGACTCTTTGCCCTATTAAATAGGGCTCTACTTATTCTTGGGTTGATCTTATACAAAGGAACTCTATATGCAATGGTTGTCATATGGAGAGTTCAGCCTTCAACTCTTGCTTGACTTGTCTTCAAGGGATTGAAGAGCTTGTAGGAGTAATAGTCTGTGACAGGGATCTTCTAGATGATACTGTTCACACAATTTACAATGAACATCTAGCCATACACTCTGCATATGGGTTTGATCTATTGTGTTGAACCCTTGATCCACGTATGACTTCACTAGTTTTGCATTTCAAGATTTTTAGATCAAGTACATGGGCCCATATTCTAGTATATTGTCTATATGATCCTTCTAGTACATGTGTTATATTTGATGGAGATTCTATTCATGGTCCACTAGGATTGTTTCCACTACCTCTTTTTGAGGATTCTTCTAAAAATGATCTCAACCTATTATAGTGGATCTTTTTCTGTTACAGTTTGATGTACCTACTCTTATTGATATATCTCCTACGAAGACTCCTACATTGTTGTTGGACTTGATGGATTCTCCTTATGGTGCACATATGGAGGTGAATTTTTCCTATTGGGCCTCAATTATTCCAAGATGTGATGATCTCACTATTGACCCTGCCACATTTGGCAACATTATTTATGTTCCAGGAATTGGTGGTTTTCAAGTGGATGTTTCATTTTATTGTGATGTGAAGCTCGCTGCCAGTTATTGGAGTTAGTTGGTTCATCGTAACATTTTCGGCTTGTGACCATTGTTCTCAGAGGCTAAGTACTTTCTCACCTCCTTTGATGCAATCTCTATTCACAGGTCCACGGACTCTATCCCACTATTTTTTACAAATAATTATACAAATGACTCTTAGCATATCTCAATGGATCTCTTCCTTCCATGCTATGATGGTGATCCTTTTTGGATGTCCTACACTCGACAAGGTTGCAATTAGATACAGCGTGTGCCACCCTTTGTACCTTCAGCCAATCAACATATTTCAGTGGATCCTTACTCTATATCTCTTCCAAAGGACACCTTCACCAGGTTGAGGAATTGTGTTGGTGTTGGAGATATGGAATTCATGGGGGGGGTATATCTTCACTATATGGCTCACATTCAACATTAAGGAGGGAAGTTGTGATGTAATGCCTTCTCTCTAGCCTCATGTTTAGATTGGAGGGGTGGTGTTGTGAATAAAGCCAAGCCTATTTTGAGCTACGCATTCAGAAACCCACTCACAATTCTATTAGAGCTAGGTATCCAAAATCCCACTCTCATTTATATTTCAATTTCAATCGACCCTGTATTCAGTTGGGTATCTATAACAGTGTTATTAAAACCGGACCGGTCCAGCAAAAACGTCTGGTTGAACCGGTTAGGAGGCAAAAACAGCCCGACCGGTGGCACAAAACCGCTTTTGGCCGATTCAGTATGGAACTGGTTGGTTTCGTATGACGTGTCATGGACCCACGAAATTCAATTTTTTTTTAAATATCAATTGCCTATTACTTAACCCCAGGGTAATGGTAATGTTAAATTCTTAAAGTAAAAGTGACATTCTCCTTTATCTTTCATTTTCACATTACCATTAATTGTTTCAAGATGTTTAAGAGTGGTTCCAACCTCATTGGACTTCATATGGAGAAAGTAGAATTAGGTTCCATTCAAAATTCAACAGACTAAACGATTTTCAGGATTTCAAGATTGGCAGGATTGCAATGTTTCCATTGCATTCTATTATGTATGAGGGTATGGAATTGGGATTTAATCAAGAGCACCAAGCCCTCTATGTACCTCGATGTTGGTGGCATTGATTGTTGAACTCTTTTGCCATGACCCTAGTAAAAATATACCCTTTACTCAAGTAAAATCACTTAAGCTTTTTCTATCTTATTTTAATGCTTAGAGGGTGACACTGATGATGAAGATCGTAATATAGGTAATGATATTGATGATATGTAGTTGTTTGTTGTAGCATGAATTTTTTTTGGACTCTAGAGGCCATTTAGAGCCTTGTTGTTGATGTATCTTGGTTCAGAGATGGATTGCACTTTGGTGTTATTTTGGTTATATGCACTCTTACTTGCTACATAAATGCGAAACTTTGCATATTTGTGCATAAATGGTCTGGATTCATATGGATGCACATGAATATATATGCGCTTTTTCAAAATTTGAATATTTTATGTAGTTTTTGGTCGACCAATTTTTTTCCAATCTGGTTCGGTTTCACATTTTTGGGGTCGATCGGTTTGGTCCAGTTTCCAGTTCTGATAACATTGATCTATAAACCCACTCACTTTTGTATTCACCATTTCTTTGTGGCCTCTTGTTTAGCTCAAGGGGTGGTGTTGAGAATGGTGTAATCTTCATACATGGCCACAACCATCTCATATGGTGTCATTGATGTATTTTGTCAGGTAGTAATTATCACTAAGGCCATCATTTATTGTAATACTAGATTATGGTTGCATCCAACCTAGTCAACTTTGATATGTAGGCTCAATAATCCTCTTGGGGAGTGCACCCTACTTATGTGAGCCCATAATCCCTCTTGAGAGGACACCTTACTTGATTTGTGTATAAATACACAATTCAAACCTCACTTGTAATATCATCTTGTTTGATCGTGTGATCTTGTGATCATTCTTTAGCCTATAGGCATCATTCTTTTATACAAATGATTAATCCCACGGGCATATCTTTGGTAGCCTCTTGTTCTATGGTTGTGTTTTTCTCTCTCTAGCGCATATTTTCAACAACTCTAGCAAACTTGTTTAGTGTTGTTTTCTCTTTTACTTTTGTGGTTTTTTGGGTTGGCTATTTGGTTCCATTCGATCCCCTCATTTTTTTTGAACTGAACATCAGCTTTACTAGTGGAATTCCAAAATGAATGTAAGAGTGGTGAAGTTCAACTAGAGGTATAGTGGACAAGTTAGGCTCTTTATTGGTCATGGTAGGCTCAAAAGTCATAGATTTTCAACATTCATTTATATACTACCGAGGTGTAGAAGCAGTGCACTTGCTAGAGTTAGATTTTGCATTAATAGTAGGAGGGATGAATTTTTCAGCCATCGTTGACTCCAAGCCCGCTAATGAGTTAGTGGATGATCAAATGGTTGATGGCTTGGTATCAACCATGCTAGATACAAGTGTTAAATTTGTAGCAGCTGCAAGGGCCATTCTCCGGGAGGATGGCAAAGACCCTAGCCGAGATCTAGGGCCCCCAGTACACTCCTGGGGTACTTGGTCTGGGACCAAAACAATCAGTGCCATGGAAAAAGACCCTTGTTAGGGCCCCCAGTATATGACTGGGGTTCTTGTTCTGGGACCAAGCAGTAAAGACCCCTGAGAGGGCCCCCAATATATGACTGGGGTTCTTGGTCTAGGACCAAGCAGTTAAAGTCCCTAGATATGTCTAGGGCCCCTGGACATGGTCCAGGGTACCCATGCCTGGGGCATGGGTTGATCCTTGGTCTTGTACCTTGGTGGATAAGACCCCAGAAATGTTCTGGGGCAACTTGATCCTTGATCAGGTATTTTGTTGGTGTATGACCCTCCTTGAAGGTGGGCATGACCACATAAGGGATGTATCCCATATACAATGATGATAAAGTTAATAAGGTCACCTTGAAAATGAATGGTCAAGTATTGCCACCAAGCAACCCCACCTAAAACCTCTTTATCCTTGCTTGTGTTTGTTTGGGGCTTTGTTTTTGTCTTAAGGGTTAATTAAAATATTAATTAAATGTTTTAATTATAACATGTTTAAATTAATATTTATATTAATTAAAACATGTTATTTTTAATTATTATTTTAATTACTATTACCCTTATTTTGCCCTAGCCTAAACTATAAATAAAGGCCTACCCTCTACCCTTCATTATACACACTCATTATCATTCAAAGTGAGCGGATCTCCTCTTTGATTTTGCAGCCCTCCTTCAACAATTCAGCCTTGTTTTTTACGGGTCCATGTGTTCTTGGTGTGGTGAAGACCATCCCTTGCTGATGCCAGGTTTGTATTAAGGGTTGTTGAGCTGAGGTTTGAAGCTGTCGTCTCCCTTCTAATGCAGACTTGTTTAAGCCGTGACCTCTTTAGCTTGGATCCGACCCCTTCTCCTTGAGTCGTGACTCTTCCAATTCAGATCTGACCCCCCTCTCATTAAGTCGTGACGTCCTCGGCACTGATTTGACCATTGTTCAGTGAACCGCAGCTTGTAACCCCTCTTTTGTGTGAGGGTTTGGATCCCTGAAATTTCCTGTGTGTATGAGGGTTTGGGTCCCTGGAAGTTTCTCTGTGTGTGAGGGTTTAATCACAGATTTTTGGTGTGCTGTTTATGTGGCCCTTTCTCCTTGGTGGCAAGAAAATCTATTCATCTCTTGGCAAGAGATCTAACCTATATGGTAGATCTATGATCCTGAATTTTCTCTGAGCATAATTACAAGTGGCCTCCATCCCTTGTGTGTGACATGACTTCCTACAGTGATCAAAGGTAAGGCTTAAAGGTAAGTTACTTGTTCAAGGTTAAATTTGGTTAAATCAGTATGTTGTTCCTTATTGATGTTCATCATTGTTAGATCTGTTTATTCTTGATATATCTGATCCTATATCAGATCTATTGTTTAGATTTGTTCTTTAGTTAGATTTACATCAGATCTATAGATCAGATTTGTTTTGTTTAGATCTATTCTGTTGTTGATCCTTCTGGAAATTATTATTGACTAGATCAAATTGATTAGATCTAAACTTACTCAGAACTAATGTTGTCTAATTTAGAAATCCTATAAATCTATTTGTTTAGATCTAATCAATGCTTATGATCAGAATCAAAATGATAGTTCAGATCTGAGAGTTATGAACACTCAGAATTTGTTTTAAATATAATTTGATTTACTAAGTGCAACAGCTCTGAATTATTTTGGTTTACTATTCTAAGCTTGATTTAGTTGTCTTTATCCTACTGAAAATTGAAAGACAAATTACTCTGCTTTATTTCCCTAATTCTAACATGGAATCAGAGCTAAGGGTGTGAAGAGAGCTCAAAGATATAATCTTGAGCCTACACAGATCCACCAGTTAGGGTTGTTTTGCAGAGATCAAGCTAATCCAGATCACAGCATGGCTTCCTCATCAGTTAAAGTTGAAGACAGACTTGTAGGGGCTGCAAACTTTAATGCTTGGAAATACAGAATAGTAAACATTCTTGAAGAGAATGATCTAGAAGAGTTGATCTCTGGGGAGAATGAAGAACCCACCTCAAACACAGCCAGGGCGGCATACAGAAGGAAACAAACCAAGGCTAAAAGAATCATTTTTTATTCTATCAAAGACAACATGATGCCCATCATTGGTCATCTAAGAACTGTCAAAGATTGTTTTAATGCCTTGGCAAACCTCTATGAAAAGAAAGCACCAACTCAGAAAAGAATTTTGAAGAAACAATTACGTACCTTGAAAATGGGAAAGGATGATACAGTTGCTACTTTCTTCTCCAAGATTGCACAAACCAAAGATCAGCTTATTGCAATTGGTGTTCCTGTAGATGATGATGATCTTGTTCAAACCAGTGTTGTAAAAGTCGGCGATTTTTCGCGACTTATTGAAAAAGTCGCGACTTTTTCCCCCTGCCGACTTTTACCCTGGAAAAAGTCGCGATTTTTACTCATTTTAAAAAGTCGCGACTTTTTGTAAAAGTCGGCGACTTTTACCTTAAAAGTCGCGATTCGACTGTAAAA
>JASDQU010220543.1:1504-17910 GCA_032191745.1 Picea mariana
CTTCCTCTAGATTGTTCTTTTGTATAGATAGATTTAGTATAAATAAGAGTAGAGGGTATGAGAAGTTTTTTCTTGGAAAATTATTGTAATAGAGCTCTGCTCTGCTGGAGGTTTCCCCCTTGAAGAGGCAAGTGAACATTGTTTCCTATCAATAAAGGTATAATTATGGTTTTGTGGTTCCATATAATTTGTTGCTCCACTGTTATCTTTGCATATTTTCGTATTTTGTTGCTATATCGATATTATTCTCTACATTATTTCTCTATTATGCTAATATAATAGATATGATACCTTACAAGTAGTATCAGAGCACTTTCTTCGACAGAAAAATTGTGGGTTAATTTATTTTTCATGGTAGAGATATATTTTGACGTCTTAAAGCTACAGAGATTTATCATTACACGCATAAACCCGCGGTCGAGGATTAATACACGTAGTAAATACAAGAGGTACTCAAGTGAACATCTGTTGGCCACCCTTGTAACCCTTGTTGGTACCCTTTCGAGTGGTAGCGCATCAAACAAAAATTATATATAGATCGACCTAGATCTCATGAATCCCTCTGCAGATAAACCGATCAGATGCCTAACTTCTATAGTGCCACCAAGAACAAAAATCGAGAAGATACTCTCTAGTACCTTGGTAGTCAAGTAATATGACTAAGGGAATTGCCTAGACTCCTTAGTTGGTGCCCTGAGATATTGGGCCGAGTACTACTATTATACCTCACACATATATTAGAGAGCTATAGCACATGGAAAACCCTTGTTTGTAGAAACCCTGAATACCCTAACCCTTGGGAAGGAAACAAAAATAGGAAAAACAAGATCTATTGCCAAGAAACTGTGCCTTATGCATTATGGTTGCGAAATTACTACAAATTTCTTCATGTTAATCATTTGGTCATTTTTTCACTGCAGTATTATTCAGGGCAGAGTATAACTCCGCAGGAGTAAAAAAAAAAATGAGTATAGTGGTCCCGCTGACACACTTATTTGGGACCTATCTCATTGCATTCCCCTTTTCTCCTTGATTGTAGTCATACCTTTCATTTTTAATCATTTTTTTTAGTGGACCCAAACCCTTCTCAGCTTCCCTAATTTTCCACCTATTCTATTATATTTCCCTTCTCACCCTGATCGTCATGGTACCTATCGCTTATAAGTCCTTTTTTTTGGTCCCACCCACCCATTTTTCCTTACCCACACTTCCCCTCTCTAAATGGTCACCACTCGCAACCAATACATGCAAGCTTCCATCAATCACGTGACATGTGATATTTTCTCTACCAATTACCACCTTGCAAAATTAGAGTACCAAGTCAAGCACAAATTTGACACCATGGAAACCAACTTCATGAACCAATTAACACCCTCTAGTTTGTTGTCAACCATTTGTTGAACCTCTCTTCAGGTCCTTCCTCCTCATACCAACCCGATGTTGTTGATTCCTCTCATTCTCTTCATTTTCAATCCAACTCCTTTCAGTGTGGCCCCCGTCTTCCCCGCATCAAGGTCAATAAACTTGATGGGTCTGATCCTCCAGGTTGGGTCACTCAAATGGAGTATTATTTTTCTCTACATGGTATTACTAATGATTTGGCCAAAATTCACTATGTTGTCCTCTATCTAGATATTGAATGATGGAAATGGTGGCAATGGCGTAAAAATTCATGTCAGGGGTATATTTCTTGGACCCAGTTTGTTGCAGATCTCTATGACCGTTTTGACATTGATACCCACTATCTTGGTCATTTGACCAAGTTGAAATAGTCAGGCACAGTGGAATACTTTATAACTTCTTTTGAGAATTTTTCCTTTCGAACCAAGAGTATGTCAGATGATTTCTTCTGTGAATGCTTTATCAATGGCCTAAAGGATGAAATCCAATCCCAGTTTCTCATGGACCGCCCTCAAACTTGGTTGGAAGCTACTAAATGTGCTAAAGAGGCCCAACAAGTTGTTTTTTCCCAGAACAAAAAACCCTCTTTTGTTCCTTTCCCTCAACCCACTAATCCTAACCCCTCTGTCACTCCCCTCAAGGTCCAAAAATTAACTAGGTATGAAATGGTTGAACGCCAACTGAAGGATATTTGTTATAATTGTGATGAAAAATATTTTCTGGGGCACAAATGTAAGGAACAAAAAAAATTTATGGCCATTTCTGAAGATGTTCCTGACGGAGATGTGATAGTTCCACTTGTTGAAGAGCCCTCCCTTTCTGATGCTACCTAGGATACCACTAACCCACCTCAAGTTGAACCAGTCATTTCCTTGCATGCCCTCACTTACATCTATGCCCCACAAACCCTCAAGCTCCTTGGATATATTAAGAATAGGAAGGTCATCATCCTTGTTGACAATGGTAGAACCCATAATTTTATCCATTGTCACATTTCTCAGGAAACCAATTGCTATATTCATGTTGTCAATAATTTTCAAATCATGATAGCCAATGGTGGGTCCATGAAATGTGGTGGGCATTGTGAAAATGGTCGTATTCAAATTGGATATTATCGCCTGAAATCTCAAATGTTTTACATTGAAATGGGTGGTTGTGAAATTGTGCTAGGTGCTTAATGGTTATGCATTTTGGATCCCATTCTTATGGATTTTAAGGAATTAACCATGAAATTCCAACAGGAGGGACAAAGGTATCACTTCCAAGGTCTCAGCGGGTTCTCCTAAGATCATCATTTCCCATCGCATGGAAAATATCCTCAAGAAAGGCAACTCTGGTATTATTGGTCAACTCCATTATATTCACGCGGTTGAGACACCCTCTGTGCATCCTAACCTTCAAGATATTTTCTCCAAACACCAAGCTATTTTTTTCACTCCTTGGGGAATTTTGCCTTCTCGTGGTGTTCATGATCTTTCCATACCCCTAGTTCCTGGAATTCCTCCTCCCAATGTTCTCCCTTATCAACATACTCTTTCCCAAAAGAATGAAATTGATAAAATAGTGCAAGAATTGCTACAAGAGGGTGTTATATGCCCTAGTACCAACCCTTATTATTCTCTTGTGGTCATGGTACTTAATAAAGAAGGTACTTGGCGCATGTGTCCTGACTTTCATTCCCTCAATAAACTCACCATCAAGGACAAGTTTTCCATTCCTTTCATTGATGATCTCTTAGATGATTTGAGTGGTGCTCAGTATTTAACTAAACTTGATATGTGTTCTGCCTACCATCAGATACGTATGCAAGATGTTGACATCCCCAAGACTGCTTTTCAAAATCATGAGGGTCACTATGAGTTCTTGGTCATGCCATTTGGCCTGTGTAATGCCCCCTCCACCTTCCAAAGCCTCATGAATCATGTCTTCCATCCTTTTCTCCATAATTTTGTCTTAGTTTTATTTGATGATATTCTCATCCATAGTAAAAATTGGAAATCCCATCTTGCCCATGTGGATCAAGTTCTTCATATACTCTCTCAGCATCAAATTTTCCTTTAACACTCTAAATGTGCCTTTGGCACCTCAAAAGTTGAGTACTTGGGTCATATTGTTGGAAAGGCGCGTGTTTGGGTTGATCCTAAGAAGATTGAAGAAATGCAGGATTGGCCTTGCCCCAAGATTATCAAAATCTTGTGTGGTTTTCTTGGTTTAACAAGATAT
Organism: Picea mariana; assembly: GCA_032191745.1. Lineage (NCBI taxonomy): Eukaryota > Viridiplantae > Streptophyta > Pinopsida > Pinales > Pinaceae > Picea > Picea mariana. The sequence continues at coordinate 5,129 of JASDQU010220543.1, forward strand.
TATCACAAGTTTGTTCTGGATTATGGAAATATTGTGGCACCTCTCACTGCTCTACTTAAAAATAATTCTTTCACTTGGACTCCCACAACTGAACTGGACTTTCAAGTATTGAAGGAGGCTATGTGCACTACTCAGGTCTTTTCCCTTCCTAATTTCACAAAGACCTTTGTCCTGGAATGTGATGCCTCTTGGAGAGGAATTGGAGCAGTCCTTATGACATAGGGAAGACCTTTGGCCTTTACCAACAAACAATTGTCAAAACATCATGGGCCAATCAATATATGAAAAGGAAATGTTGGCTATTCTGGATGCAGTGGATCTTTGGCGCCCTTATCTTTTGGGGAAACACTTACAAATTAAGACAAATCATCAAAGCCTCAATTACTTTTTGGAGCAATGACCCTCCTTTCCATAGCAACAAAAATGGGTAACTAAACTCTTTGGATATTATTATGAGATCATTTAGAAGAAAGGTAAATAAAATGTGTTTGTTGAAGCTCATTCTCAAAAATATGAAGATGAAGGGTCCCTTTTCTCCCTATCCTTCATTGTACCATATTGGCTCCAAGATATTTGCCATGAATGGCTACAAGATCCTAAAATTTCGCTTCTAATCCAACAATTGCAACCCAATGCTCCAGTTTCCCCAGTGTACTCTTGGGACAATGATGAGCTTTAGTATAAAGGCCATTTGTATTTTAGTAAAAAGTCACAACTTAAATCCATGGTGCTTTTTGAGCTTCATGCTACTCCCACAACTGGGCACTCGGGGTTTACCAAAACCTATGACAGGGTCAAACGTTCTTTTTTGGGGATGGTATGAAAAATGATGTTTGCACTTTTGTGGCAGAATGTGATGTTTGTCAATGTAACAAGGGAGAAACCATGAAAGCCCTTGTAACACTCCAAACGCTTTTGATTTCACTCTCAATTTGGAGGGACATCTCTATGGATTTTATTGTGGGATTACCTAAATCAGGCAATAAGTCAGTCATCATGGTGGTAGTTGATTGTCTTTCCAAGTATGCTCATTTATGTGCTCTTCAACATCCATTTACTGCATCCACAATGGCTCAAATTTTCATGGATCATATCTTCAATCTTCATGGAATCCCTCATTCTATTGTTTCTGATCTAGCCCCCACTTTCACCAACAATTTTTGGAAAGAATTGTTCAGGCTATAGGGAACCTAATTGCATCTCATCACTACCTGTCATCCCTAGACTCATTTTCAAACTAAATTTTTCAATAAGTGTTTGGAGACTTATTTGAGGTGTTTTTCCTCTGAAAGGAAAAATCAATGGGCTCAATGGTTACCATTAGTTGAATGGTGGTACAACACTTCTTACCATACAACTACTCACATGACTCATTTTGAAGCATTATATGGACAAAATCCACCTTCCATTCTCTCCTACATTCCAGGTGTCTCAAAGGTTCAGGAAGTTCACCAAACACTTATAGTTCGAGAAGATATTCTTCATACCCTCAAAGAGAATTTGGTCATGGCACAAAATTGCATTAAGCAACAAGCTAATCAAGGTTTCTTAGAATGTCAATTTGTTGAAGGAGACCATGTATTTCTTCGACTGCAACCTTACAAACAAACTTCACTCAAGGATGAACATTGTCAGAAACTGGTGCCCAAATTTTATGGTCCTTATACAATTTTCAAGCGTGTGGGAGAGGTGGCCTATCAATTAGTTTTTCCTAGTTCTTCTAAGTTCCATATTGTTTTTCATGTATCCTACTTAAAGAAGGTGACTGGAACTAAGTGCCAAACTTAAACCAACCTTCCCATGTTGGATTAAGAAGGATCCATCTAGTTGCAACCACAAGTAGTTTTGGACCAGCAAGGAAGTGTTAGTCTAGTGGAAAGATATAACTCCCACAGATGCCACCTGGGAGCCAACTACCATTCTGCAACAATTTCCTCATCTCAAGCCTTGAGGACAAGGATGATTTTAAGGGGGAGGGCATGTTAGGGACCTAACCTACCTAACCCCTCAAGTGGGTAGAATAATATATTTCCATGTAATAAAGTTCAATATTAATAAGGCCTAGAAATAAGGAGGAATAAGTCAATTGTAAGAAGACCTAATAGAAGCTTCTACTTCTAGAAGGATCTTCGTCTAGATTTTTCTTTTGGACAGATAGATTTAGTATAAATAAGAGTAGAGGGTATGGGAAGTTTTGTCTTGGAAAATTATTTTAATATAGCTCTGTTCTGTTGGAGGTTGCCCCTTTGAAGAGGAAAGCAAACATTGTTGCCTATCAATAAAGTTATAATTCTAGTGTTCTGGCTCCATATAATTTGTTGTTTTGTTGTTATCTCTGCATATTTCAGTATTCTGTTTCTATCTCGATATTATTCTCTGCATTATTTATCTATTCTGATAATATAATAGATTTGCTACCTTACATATGCAGATAGAAGAATACCTTGTATGGATTCAAGAAACCTGGTGCAGAGCCTCTAATGTACACCAAAAGCGTGGTGAAAACTTCCCATGACAAAGGAAATGTATCGAAATGGTTCTTCAGAAGTCTGGGATAATGGATTAAAAATCCATGGAAAAATCCCATGATGGAAGATCTGAATAAGTTGAGAGACTTTTATCCAGTAGACCCGTCCCTGTATCGACAATTGAATGGCTCCTTGACGTTTTTGGAGAATACTCAGCTAGATATTTGATTTGCTGTGAAAATAGTTCCAGGTGGAACCTATCTCTGAAAAATTGAATAATTGCAACGCATTCCTTGAAATTTCTTCGTTGACGTTTTAGTCATGATATACAACTCCTTGGATTTATCATTTCATATTGGGAAGGGAGTGTAGATAACAAAAGAAGTGCTTCTTGGATATTTTTCAGTTTGTGAATTTCCATGATATCATGGGTTAGCACGAAACAAAAGTCAGTTGCACTCAGCACTGCAAAAACAGAGTATATTGCATCTTGTGATACTTGTACAAAACCAGTGTGGCTCTGTAAGTTGGTTTCTAGATTGTTTGATTAGGTGTTGGATTCGACCATGATATATTGTGATAATTAGAGCTGTGTGAATCTTTCAAAGAACTCGATGTTTCATGATAGGTCGAAGAACATCAAGATCAAGTATTATTTTCTCTGTGATATATTCCATAGGGGATAAGTGGTACTCTAGTATATCTCCATAGATGAGAAAATCGCATATATTTTGGTAAAGCCTTTGTCCAAGATGAAAATTTTATGTACTTAAGGGACAAGTTGGGACTCGTGGAGATGAATTCCTTATTAGAAAGGGAAGTGATTACTCCAAGGTTGGGAGGGAGCACTGATATTTTATTGATTTATGAAATTCATTTTCTAGTTTGGAAAATGGTCCAGGTTGGGCAGTCACTTTCCAGTCTGGAAAGTGGTCCAAGATGTCTGACAGATAGTCATTTTCTAGTTCGAAAAATGGTCCAGAGAGGACAATCATTTTCATAACGAAAATGGTCCGATAGATTGTTGATGTACCATAGATATAGTCTCCCCTTTTGGATAGTGTGGGGGAATGGTCTAGGACATTCATTCTACTTGGCACTCACTTTGAGTAGTGTTCAAGAAGAATTTTCGGCCTCTTCGGGTAGTCATTCTTTCGAAGTTCACAATTGTGAGAAACTTCGAAGAATGGTCCGATGTAGGAGGTTGGTGTAGGACAATCATTTCCCTAGGAAATGGTCCGAACATTCATTCCCTAGGGAAGAATCATTCTCTCTAGGTTTCACTATGATTAGTGCTGGAAGAATGGCCCAGTTAGGTTGAATGGTCTAGATTGAACAATTAGGGATGGTCATTCTCTAGGACAGACTCATTCTCTCCAAGTTGCATTGTGGTTAGTGCCAGAATAATGGATTAGTTAGGTGAATGGTCTAGGTTCACAAATTAGGGACATTTATTCTTCTATTCTTGGGAATAATATTCTAGATAGACCATGGTTGATGTTTAACTTTCCAAGGGTAGATGGTCTTTCATATCTCACATATGTGACTAGACGAGTGGCCTAGATGACTCAGTTCGTATCATGACATTATTGATATTAAATGATATGATTGTTGTGGAGATTGTATGTCTTTGGACAATAGTTGTATGCTACTGTGGTGGATGTGATCCACTGGTAGTGACTGTGTGTCACTAATTAGTATTTGTGTGCTACTAGGACTGGTTGTGTACCACTGGACAATAGTTGTGTACTACTATGGATATAAACAATTGTGTTCTATTGGAAGGCATTGTTCTGATTTCCATAGAGACTACCACTAGTGTTGGCGATGATTGCCAACTAGATGGATAATGAGATGATGTAGAGGAATTGATCTACATCATGCGATTATAACTTAGATATGGTGCATGGACACCATGCTAGTATGGATTAGAGATGATGTAGATGGTACTCAACATCATGCTATATATTATCATTCTAGTACGGATTAGATATGACATAGAGCATCATGTTAGTACAGCTTAAATATGATCATACAACTTAGAGATGATGCAGTGGAGAGGATGGTTCTTGGATCCATTGAGTACATTCAACATCTATTGGGACAATCATTCTTCTAGGATGCAGGTCAGGATTAGAATAATGATCCTTGTATCACTCTGTTGGGTGAGTGACTTATTCAACATCATACGTAATTACTCAGATGGAGTATGGCCTCGAGAGATGATGTAGTTGATGCTATCAGATGATACTGATAGTGGTGATGTTGATTGTAAATTGATCTACGTGATCATGAGATATACTATGTTGCTATGACGATGCTACCTATTAATACCTCCCTAGCTAGGAGGAAGTGTTGATATTATGGTAGTTGCGGGAGGTATTAACCTCCATGTGTAACCTTTGGATAGAATAGAATATTCCAGAAGAAATAGAAACCCTAAACAAATGTGTAGAAACCCTAGAAGACAAGTCGGCTTAGTAAAATAATTAATATTAAAGTATTAGTTTCTAAAAGGACAAGTCGACCCAGAAAAGTGACAAGAACCACTATAAACAAGAGATGTTATGGCGCATTTGTACACACACACTTCACACACTCTCTTAGTCAAGTTTGGCGCAAGTTTGGAGCTGCAGCTTCAAGGATGGAAGGGGGATCTTCTGGGATGGTTCTTGGCCTCTCTCTCTAGTGTCATATATCCTAAGATGTGCGCCCTATCCTCTAGTATATCTTGGTGATTTTCTTGGTGATTTTTCTTGGTGGTATTCTTGGTATAAAGTGCAACTACAACTGCATCTACTGCAACTACAACTGTTGCAGCTGAGTATTGTTCTTGTTCTATGGATTTGATATTTTCTGTTTGGTGAGATATATTTGGAAAAGATGAGATCTCTTGGTTATATGTTGGTTCTAGTGTTGCTTTCAGAATCATTCTATCTATAAAAGGTTATGATGCTTGGGGGTGGTTGCATGCCTATGGTTGGGTGACAATAATGATATTGTCTACGATAAAATGAGAAAATATATTTAATTCTAACATTAAGACCCTTGATCATACTCCATATCTCTAGTTCTCATGTAGGAACTAAAGTCTTATTTTCTGTATTTGTAATTATGCAAGAATGTGCATGCACCAATTATTGTTAGAATTAAGCATATTGCAAAATATTTATTAATTATATTACATGTCATTCTTCATTTTAAATTATGAATAATATTAATTCACTACTCCCAAGTATGATCCCTTAAACGCATTTGTCTCCTAACAACTTTCCAATGACTGTTCTCATGCCTCAATCTAAGTTCTGAGCGAAAAGTTATAACATCCACATGCTATAATTTCCACTCATTTACTACTAAAACAATCTCTTTTATCCCTTTTTAAGAAAACATAACAACCAATTTAAAATTATGGGTTGATATGTGTATTATAATCCTCAATACCTTTCCAATGACTATTTGTTTTCTCAAATCTGAGCTCCGAGTTGAAAGTTATGGTTTGAAGAATTTTTAACTGTTTTACCCAATTTATCCTTGTATGTTGCAGGTGCCTTCTTTCACTCCTAGCATATTTTCAAGTACCCATAACCAAAATATGATTTCACCGCTTGCTTATATCGGTCATAAGATTTCCATTGATTGCTCCTATGCCCCAAATAGACTTCTGAGCATGGAATTATGCCCTCTGGAAGAAACTTTGGTGCCAAACTTTTACCCTCACTATTTTGGTTGTAACTTCCTCTTATGAGCTCCGTTTTGTGAACCATTTAGCTCATTGGATAGACTTCTCCAAGTTATTTTATTTGAGATGCAGAGAAACAATGTACCTTTGTACACTCTATTCTCATGGGTTTCGACTACCTAAAAACGTTCATGACCTGTAAAAACCCAAAAAACTTATTAAAAATTTGATCATTTTACTACTATAAGAGCTCTTTAAATCTTAACCATTGATCTCAAATCACGTGGAATTTGATCCATTGGTTCATGCTACATTGACCATCGATGACCAACGTTCTCCTTTGATCATACACAACATTTTCCCCAAGATGTCGACCCGACCGTCGACCAATGACCCAACTCCCCAATGATCAATTGTGAGCCAAGGACAAATGACAACCACACATACACAAATACATGAACCTGCATAGATAAGTATTATGTTGAATGTAAAATTTTCCTCTTGAATTATGGACAACAATAAAACATTTTTGCACAAAAGTGGAAATTAATATGCTTGTTGTTTGAAATTGTCATAGGTATGTGTTAAATGCCAAGAATTTGGGAAGGGACCAAACCAAGAAAAGGGACGATGTTGAAGCAACTAAAGGATAAAGGCATGGCAGGTGTTACTGAGAAAGAACATTGAGGATGATGTTCCTTTGAAGGGGTAGGGAATTGTAACACCCCTTTCCTAAACCCCTAATTATATCTAATTAATCATAGTTAATGATTTCCATGACATGGCATGTGAATGATGTAAATGTATTATTGTTTTAATTAAGATCTCCAACAACTGACTGTGGAGGTGAAGCCTTAATGAAGTATTGGCCATGATACCACTAGGGGAAAGAGTAAGGAAACCTACAAAGGGGTTCATCGTGCTAAGATGACCCAATTCCCTTGCTGATAATATTTTATATTCGTATTATTTTCCTCGACCCTGATTTCAAGGAAAATCAGTTAATGTGGAAGGGTGGTAATTGGAAAACCAACTACCCCAAATAAATCCAAGTATGGGATATCATGCTAGAATAGTTGAAATTGTTAGCCAAAGGTACCATAGGGTACCATTTCCACATATCATATTGGCCCATAGGTTTCCTTCTGACAGAAGGAAGGGGACAGGTCAAGAACCTTCCCAAGTGACGATTTCAAGAGAAGCACATGAGGGTAGACAGGAGATCGGGTAGAAAGTTTTAGAAGAGAGAATTCGGATGGGAGAAAGAGGATGGACTGTGTAAAAACATAGTAACAAAAAAAATTTGGATCTCTAAATCTTATATGGGAGAATCCAAAGACCCAACATGAGCTGGGAAGGTTGTGAGCTTGATACTATGAAGTTATTTGACAAACCTTGTTGAGGCCTGAGCTAGGTGGGTGTGAGAACATCCTTACCATAGGGGTGTGAAGAAGAGTGTCCTTTACAGCTTGCTGACAACCTAATTGAGATCTCTCTGGTGGTATCATGGCCTGGCATGAGGGTGTCTTATTGTCAAAGTTACTGAGTAGGAAGAGCCTACAGTTAGGTGGAAAGGCGTACACCCATAGTCAGTTGGTTGGCTACAAATTGCAACAGATAAGTAATTTATACATTCTATATAATTAAATAAATGAATGATTGATTTTTGTATTGTATGCCTAGATGTATGACTCTGCTACACAGATATAATCATGTTCCATTTACAAGTTTGTGTCATGAATAGTGGTGGACTTGTAAGAGATTTGAAATATTGAATGTTTTGTCTCCTATATAGATAGTAATATGATAGTCGTATTGGGTTTCTTTTGTAAGGAAGTAAATGTTATAACCTTTCTCCTAGAAGGAATGACACCTTGACTATAATAGTGGCCTGAGGGGGGTGGAGAGGTTTGTAAATTTTGAGTTACCTCCTGGATTTGGAGTAAGCCATGAATCTAAGTCCTCGAATGGTACTTGTTCTGGCTTAATCAACTATAACCCTCCTCCTTCATACCAAGGCCAAACAATTCCAAACCATGTCCATACATCACTATATGAGCGATGAGACTCAATAGTCATTGATTCTAGAGTTGGAATAGATCTTGGTTGTCCATAGATGAGCTTATATACTATCTAAGTATGCATGTACAACAGTGAGGGATCATAATTGTTGGATCAGAGGATGGTTTTATGCCAACCATTGATTGTATTTCTTAGTCGGGATATCAAACCTCGGAGTACTAAGAGACCTTAGTGGTAGAATACGGGATTCACCCAATGGGTCAATGCTTGGTGCAGAGTTCGGTTTTTGGTTCCCTCCCTTTATTATTATAAATGAGCATGCAGAGAGAGAAGGTTACATCGTCATGACCTGTAGTGCCAACATGGAAGCTAGGGTGTCACTGGGGTGACACTTGTCAACTCTTGTTTTGCAGATTATTAGAGTGTGGGCCTTATTCGGTGCAAACCTTTGTATCATCGCCCTGGTTTGTTGATCATCAGATATGCATTCAGAGGAAATATCGGTCATTGATGTAATAGATAATCTCAGGAAATGTCCAGTGCCCCGGGGTATCAGAGCATCGAAATATTTCTAAGGCCCAACCCTTTGGAAACCCCGGTGCTCAATTTCTGGTGAACATGGTTCCCACGTGAGGTTATGTTCCTTTATATATAAATATATATATATATATATATATATATATACATGAGAGGAAGGTGACGTTACATGTGACATGGGAGCCACAAAGGTAGATAGAAGGTCAAGGGGTTGGAAATTGGCAGTTTTTTATTAGCCGGTGGAGAAGGCGTTGGGCCAAACTAGGTGTGGAGGCCTCAGATTAAACTCCCCTAAATATTTAGTCATAGGATATTGAAGCCGAGAGATCTTAGTCGTATATCTTTGTGGAGAAAATTCCATCGGACCTCGAACTGCGTGAATTTTAGTGTACATGAAACCTATAAAGAGTCATAGTCCCAATGTTTGCAGTTGTCTAGTGGTGACATGTGTCCTCGCGAGGGACAAATCTCCACCACAGAGTTTACAGTAAAGGGTCAGGATTTATAATCCTGAGATTAACCTAGTTAACCATCTCGTAATCAGTAAGATTACGTTAATTAATCATCTCGTAATCTTCGGGATGTCGAGCACTGAAGATTTCTCGTAATTAGGTGATTACCCTAATTAATTATAGATTAACATAATTAATTACCCTGTAATCCCCAGACAACGAACCTCAATATTTTTAGTCTATAGGAGGTCGTTAAGGGGCCTAGGCCCTAATGTCTGTGATTACCTCGTGGCACGACATGTTGTGACATGAGTGGTACCATGTGTCACATCGATTTGACACATTTGAACGAAGGTCCAGGTGGAAAATGAGTGTCATTTTTGAGTGGTATGGGTGCCATGTGTCATGCCAAGTGGCATGACCACATAGGGCCACATGCCCCATGATGCCAGTTGTATTTCAGATTTTGTACCACGGGGAGGCTTTTGGGCAATAGGTATTACAAAGGGGGCTAATGACCGATGCTCGATAGACTCGAGATGATGTTGCATGACATCATTCAACAAATAAGAGGTGGACAAATGTCAACATCCTATTGGGAGAACCTGGGTAATGCAATGAAATGTACATCCATGCCAGGAAGGTCCATGTGTCATGGTGTGAGTGGTGCCACATGGCACACAGATTTGATGTAATGAGATAAGGATCCATGGAGGAAGTGAGTTCCATGTGTCAAAGCGGTACCAATGCCACATGTCATGTCAGGTGGCAGATAGTGGTAGGGCCGTGTGTCAGAACAGGTGGTCTATTGTGGATAGGGCCATGTGTCCTAAGAACCATCTCATGGCGGATCGAGACTTTTGGGATATACAAGTGAATAAAAGGGTCGGGGTTCTGAGGTCCCACAGTCGCGACTACCCGAGCACATGTGTCATTGTTTGGTGAAAGTGGGTCTTGGGAGAATTGTGAAGCATAGTGTCATGCACACGGAAGGTCGAGGCCCGAAGTGTCGAAGGCTCAGTGGCCAGGTGGTAGGTGCCACACCAGTGCCATGTCAAGGCACAGTCAACAACGACGCCTTGCAAGTAGGACACATTAGTGCCACATTGGATGGGCACAATGACGTGAATGACATGTGGCATTATAGAGGCACTTGACCATTAAAGGCCCAAAAACTTCAAAGGGCCATAACTTTTGATCCAGAGCTCCATTGGGAGCAAACTTGCAATGTTTGGAAATTTCTTAGTGAGTAGAAGACAATGGTATCCTTTTAAAGGGATTTGAAGAGGTTTAGGAAAAGGGAAATTTTAATACCCCATCCCTTAAAGGGGTACTTGGGGGGTTGGGTGTCTTACAAGTCCTTTAAAAGATAAACACCAACAATCCTTTCTAACATTGTTATTTTCTTTTGTCCTTGATGATTGGTGGAATGTCCACTCGAAACATTATATGTTTCAAAACTTCCAACGTAGTTTATATCCAGAAATATCTATGTGCAATATTTTAGTTCGATCGTAATTGTGTGGAAATTATAGGAAGTATGATGTATTGTTGTTACATAAATAGGTTAGGATTCATGGGTTGTTTATGGAACATCATGGAAGATAGTGCAACTGTGGAATTTAAACCATATGGCCTGAGTTTTCTACTTATATATGCTAGTTTGGCAACCTTGCTTTTTTCGTTGGGGGAATTGTATTTCTATTGTTGGTGGTTTCACTATGGCTTGTTACCAGTAGGACATTTGTTGGAATTCTTCCCCTACATGGTTTTCTTCTCAGTCTCCTACGGTGGGTTTTGTCTTTGACATTGCCAAACTATGAGCTAGCAGGTATCCACCGACATTGTCTAGTGGTCTCTCTATTTTCCTTTGAGGTTCGAGGGAAAGGAGGGTGTTGTCTCTTTCCCTCCATGTCTTGTTTATTTTCTATTTGTGGGTCATTCGATACCCCCGGTCCAACACTCTACTCTCTTTATTCCTTGTGGGTGTTCAAGATCATTCATGCTCCCCTTTCTTTCCGGTATTCTTAATCATTATGGTTGACAAGGGTTCTCTATCTTGCATGTGGGGGTGAGGAAGAGGGCTACAACTGAGTTGTTTCCACATCATTGAGTCATCAAAGGTGCTCGAATTACAAGTTTCAAAATAGACACAAGGCATGCTATGGAGATCTATCATTCAAGCACTTATCCAAATCAACAAAGAAAGATGGAGATTGTACTAGAAGAATCCAGGGTCTTCAGAGCCCACATTTCCAATCACCAAATCATACAGGAGTTTCAGGAGTGGATTATAGACTCGGGCTTCTCTAGATCAAGGGATACTAAGGTGTTCAGAGTAATGGAATTCTATTGGATGGTGAAGACCATAATTGTGCTCTCTTTGCAGGACACTCAAGCCAAGTAGGACAAGCAGGAGGAAATTCTAGACCACATTCATAGGTTGGAGGCCAAGTTCAATGTTTTTTGCAAGGTCACCTTCGATATCAACTTCAAAGTGACTAACGCGGCAGAGGAGAATGAAAATGAGTATGTGGAAGTGACGGAGTCTGAAGGATCTCTATGAACATGTGAGAATCCAAACATACTCGAAGATTGTCTTGGTAAGGATCCTAAAAGCAAGGGCAAGCTAGTCGATGATGGTCCTACAAACTTAGCATAGTCTATTGTTTTTAGTTGGTCCCTGGTCAGTTATGTTTTATAACAGTTTTTATGAATAGGCCAATTAGACTCTTTGTTCTTGGTTTTTCTGTTAAAAAGCATTATAAAAGAACTGTCAATATATACTATGGTATGGTTCTAAGGCATGGCTGGCCTTATACATGGACATATGTACATTTTTGTATCATATTAATATATAATATCTTAGCTTACAAAATAAAAACATAACAAACCAAAGTATACACTATGTACACCAAATATGAGTGTGGAGCACAATCCTCAAAGATATAATATTGATGAGTTACATAAAAATTATTTATACATTAAAAGAATCTCATCCAAACAACCCTAATACATCCATATAACAAATGATTAATTCATGTTTATAATAATGGATATATTAATCCCCTCTCTATATATACCTATTTTACATGTGGATCCCTTATTACATAAACATTCAATCCCATATATACCTCCATTAAAATCCTAATATCCTTCATTCCCTGTAAAAAAAAAAAATTCTCCCATTTGATATTTTCAAGTAAATCTTTCTAAAAGGATAATATAAATATGGTGAACATTCAGTTACTAGATATGCCAAATGTGTTTAAATCGACATGATCACAAAGGAAATGTTCAATGAAGATGCTTGATGTCCCAAAAAGAGATGCTTGAGATGTGAAGAAATAAAGGGCAATGAAGAGAGTCGATCCACGTAGTGTCTAATTTAACCCCAACAATACCCAAAACTAAAAACGAATATTCCATATACTATGCTTTGCAAGCCTATTCTTGTTCTTTCAGTGAATATGGCGGCCCATGATAGGACGAGTGGGAGGGGTTTTCCGTACGATCTAACTTCACGAAGGTTGGGAAATACTCCACTTGTGTACTTTTCCTCGTCATTCTTGACCCAACGAAAGATGCGGGGCCATTTCACAAGGCTTTTTCGATAGCCTG
>JASDQU010220544.1:2649-17878 GCA_032191745.1 Picea mariana
CGACGACGATGATGACGACGACGACGATGACGACGACGATGACGACGACAACGACGACGACGACGACGACGATGAAAATGACGACGACGACGATGACGATGATGATGATGATGACGATGAAGATGGCGACGATGATGATGATTAACGTCCACTAATATCAAATTAGTTTGTGGGACTTTAGGAATTGCTTGGAATTCCTAAGAGTTTTATTTTTGTGCTCGAAAAGTATTAAGAGAACGTGCTAACGAAAAATATAAAATATTATATAAATATAAAGTAAAATGGTTTTACACCATTTTAAATTTGATATTAAAAAATTATTTTGTCGAAAGGCGCTTTCTACAGCCCAATATGAGGATCTGTAATTCCTTTCGTTCTCAACATGGAAATGACATTGATATTTAAAAAAAAATATTAATAACAAAAAAATATTTCAATGATGGAAATAAATAAAATATTTCAATCTCCACTTTTAGTAAAACCAGCATAGATCCATCTTAACTCTAGATCTATCATGTGTCTGAAAGGGATTAAATCCCTCGAGGTGAAAACCTTTCCTGAAGTTTGTTTAATCTATTAAAAGTTCTCACCTCTTGATCCTTCTCGAAGCATGATCGATATGAAGCTAAGATGGATCTATGTTGGCTATGTGTATGTGTGTGTGACACATGTGAACTCCATGTTGAGCACAAAAGAAATCACACATCTCCCTCATAGTGATCAATACGACATTGAAATGTCTTAACCATGATACATCTTAACTCAATAAATATCAAGCACTAAGAGGGATCAAATCCCTCAAGGTGAAAACATTTCATATATATATATATATATATATATATATATATATTGACTCCATGTTGAGCACAAAAGGAATAACATGTCTCCCTCATACTTAGTAGCACACCATCGAAATGTTTTAACCATACGAATTCGTTTACTTTCAATTGCTTTATATATAAATATCAAATCCATGTTGATCACGAAAGAAATTACACATCTCCTTCTTTTTATCGTTTCATTTTCTGTCAAGTATGAATTCATTCACATTAAATGATAAGAAAAAATAAACCTTAAGAATTTTGATTTGTATCGGTGCTTGATAGATCCAGGTTTAATATGGATCTATGCTAGTTTAATACTTAGATGTTTCCAAATACATATGTACATACATAGTTGTTTTTTTTTTATTTAGGTTTTTTTTGTTGTCATGTAAAATAACATAACGTTTATTTATTTTTTATTTAATTTTTTGTTGCAATGTAATGTAACATAATGTGACAACATCTCCCCCATACTGGGATGTAGAGCACCTTGCTACTGTCAGTGCAACAAATGATGAAATGGTATTATATATTTTAATTGATCAAATAATGAAATGTTATTATAAATTTTCACATTGTCTTTTGTATGATGATCATATTATCTCCTTTTTTACACACGGTACAATTTATTTGTTCACCATGTACTAATTATGTTGATATAATCAAATATAAGTTAGAACATCTTTACATCCTTATTATGTAGGGAGTCAATACTCTCCATGGAAGACTTTTGATTTGTTGTTCTGTAAACCCAACATGCAATGTTGATCCCTCTTCCACAATATAAAAATAGCAACCAATCCCTACTCCCATACCTAATGCTATTAATGCAATTTTTCATCCATGTTACTTATCCATCCCAAATTGACATTATTACTCTTACCGCTATTGTCTTATCTCATTGGTTTTGTTTTTCATTGCATGGATGTAAATGACACCCCCATAAGAACTTATTCTTTTGAAATGACGCTACACTAAAAGTGGAAAATTGTGTCCCTGTTGGGATTTGGCCACATAGGTTATTAAATGAAACTTAAAAAACCACCAACATTGATAATTTAGAGAGATTTTGAGGAATATCTCCACTTAAATTATTTGTGTTCAAGCCTAGTTGTTCCAAAGTAGATATATCACTAAGTGATGCAGGTATATTCCCTTCCAATTGGTTCCCAAATAAATTCAACAATCGTGGGTTGCTTAGACTTCCTATATTGTCAAGTATTTTTCTAGTAACATTGTTGTTGGATAAATCAATTATAGTGTTTGTTGCAATCACATATGTAAAACTATACTCAAATCCTTTAATGACAATCCTAAGATTGGAATATAGTTCATTAGCCATGAATTTTGAAGATGCTTTGATTCTAAATCCCTAGAGTCTCTTAAACTTTGATGGTATTTTTCCACTAAATTTGTTGTTGGATAAATCCAACACCTTCAACTTGGTGAGATTTATCATCGATTAAAGAATACCTTCATGGAGATTACTATAACCAATACTTAACACTCTTAGGTGTTTGAAGATAGAAAGGTACAAAGGAAGCTCACCTTCTAATAGATTTTTCCTTAAATCCAACAACTCACATGAGGTATTAGCCAAATAAGGTGGTAAAGTCCCAAAGAAATAGTTCAAGTGAGATGAAAAGTAATTAAAATAAAGTGGAAAGTTTGTATTGCGTAAATCCCCTCCAAGTGAGTTTTCTGATAGAGATAGTCTCTCAAGTGAAACCATACCACTAATATTGTCAAGGATACTCCTATAAATATTGTTATTAGACATATCTAAGTTATATAGATTCTTGATCTTTCATATGGCTCTAGGAATATGCCTGGAAATATTTTTATGAGATATATTTAAGGTATAGAGATCCTTGAGATTTCCTATGGATTTAGGAATATACCTAGAAATATTTTTATGAGATACATCTAAGGTATAGAGATCCTTGAGCTTTCCTATGGCTTTAGGAATACTCCCAGAGATACTTTTATGAGACATATCTATGTTATGGAGATACTTGAGATTTCTTATGGCTTTATGAATACTACTAGATATATTGTTACTAGACATTCTATGAAATATAGAGCCTTGAGCTTTACTATGCATTTAGGAATACTCAGGTAGATATATTGTTACTAGATATATTAAAGGAATACACATATTTGATTTTTCCTATGGCTTTAGGAATAGTCCTAGATATATTTATGAAATCGAGAGCTTTGAGTTTTCATATGGCTTTAGGAAACACTCTGTTGAGATTTTTTTTATAAATCCAATTTTTCTAGTGAAACCAATCCACCAATATTGTTAGGAATATATTCAAAAATATTGTTACTACTCATATCTAGATGAGAAAGAAACTTTATCTTACCTATGTTGTGTGGGATACATCCCTTTAAGTTATTTGAAAATAAATTCAAAATTTGAAGGGATCGAAGCTTTCATATTTCTTCAGGAATCGTACCTGTGATATTTTTGTTATTAAGGAGAAGGAATGTGAGCTTGATCAACCTTGTAATGGATTCAAGGATGCTTCTTGTAAGGCTATTTAAAGAAAGATATAGAAAAAAGAGATTAGTGCAATTTCCTATTTCAGAGGGGATAGAAATAGAGATATTACCAAGAGTTAAAGAATACATCTCTCAATGATTAGAAAAGGAAAGTGAAATACAATAAGAATAAAGAGATATACCATCAAAATGAAAACCAAGGAAACTAGGGTAATTAATTTATAGGTAAGCAAGTACTCCCAAATTACTCGAATGAGTTGGTATGCTCCCTGACAATCGATTTCTCCCCGGAGAAAAAGATATGAGATATGAGTGGTTTCCTAGGGTCGAAGGAACAATGTTCTCCAATTTATTAAAACTTAGAAACAAGGTCTTGATATTCTATAATGACCCCATATGAACTGGAGTTTTTCCACTGATGTTGTTACCAGAGAAATCAATGTGCAATAACTAGGTATAATTTCAAACAACTGGAATTGTTCCATGCATGTGGTTGACTCTAAAGTTGATGTGGGACAACTTATCATAATTTCCAAGCGCTAGAACTGTTCCACTCAACTCGTTGAAACTAAATTCCATGTACAATAATGGAATAAAATTGCTCAAAGTTGGAGGGATGTGACTATTTAATGAGTTATAGGATAAGTTGAGATATGATACACTTCTCATCAAACTCAAAATGGAATGGATTGGACCATTGATATTTTTGTGGCTAATGGAAAGCTCTAAGATAAATGTGCAGTTGCTCAGAGAAGTTGGAATACTTCCACCCAGAAAATTTCCATTCAAGGTTAGATGTTCCAACTCTACTAGATGACCAAACTCTATTGGTATGGTCCCCATCAAAGTATTAATAGAAAGATTCAACGTGTGCAATAAAGAGAGGTTTCTAAGAGATGGGGAAAGAGTATCTTTCAATTGTAATTTAGGATCCACTTCGAGTATATCATCATCGTGTATGGAAACAAGAAGTATCATGGAAACAAATATTTTAGTGTGTTCCTTGTAGGTAATATCGTACCAAGAGTGTACCTCCTTTGAGTTATTAGTTGTCCAATTTGAAAACTTTCTAGAGGGATCACTTCTGATATTATTTTTAAAGGACAGGAGATCCTGCACATCTTGTTTCTTGTGACGATATTTCAATGATGGGAATCTAGGACGGTCCCTTTCCAACATTATGCATCCATTCAAATTAAAATCATCATAACTAGATGGAGGTTGAAGTGAAATTATTCCATCATCCTTGTCGTCATTCAGATGATCTATATCATACAAACCATCTTCTCGATGATGAGTATGGGAATATGGGTTCCATATTGAATGATTAATGGTTGTTAAAATAAAAATAGAGGTTACCAAGATAACAAAACTACACACAACCATCTTGAAAACAAATCTTTTAAGATTCATTTCTCCCCCTCTCTCACTCTCCAACACTCAAACGTCCTTCATATCTTCTTGTGAGTTGTATTCTGAGGTGTGTGTGTGTGTGTGTGTATAAACATAATGTCTTATATAAAATCATTTCTCTATTATAAAATAAAATTAAAATAAATCAATGACAATCTTCCCTAGGAAAAGCAAAGTAAAAAAGAAGTCAAGAAAGATGTTTAGCACGAAAGAAATCGCACATATCCTTCATACTCAGAAACATGTCATTAAAATTTTTAAACAACTAGCGTAGATCCATCTTAAACCTATATCTATCGAGCACCAAGAGGGATCAAATTTCTTAAGGTGTAAATTTTTTAATCATTTTATTCCATGTCAAGTATTAATTCCTCCATATTAAATGATTAAAACAAATTTACACCTGAAGAAATTTGATTCGTCTCGGTGCTTGATACATCTAGGTTTAAGATGTATCTACGTTGGTTTGATATTTGAGATGTTTTTATGTACATATGTCCATACAAAGTTATTTATTTTTTTATTTTTTATTTTTTGTCATGTAATGTAACATAATGTTTATTTATTTTGTATTTAAATTTGTTTTTTGTAATGTAACATAACATAATGTTACATAACGTGACAACATCTTCCCCACTAGGCTATAGAGTACCTCGCTACTCTTGGTGCAATAAATAATGAAATGGTAAATTAAAAAATCTAGGTCGTCATAGAATGAAATGTTATTATAAATTTTTACATAAATTTGTATATGATCATATTCTCTCCTTTTTTACACATGGTACAAGAAGTTATTTATTCACCATATACTAATTATTTTGATATAACAAAATACAAGATATAACATATTTACATCCTTATTATGTACGGAGTCAACACTCTCTGAGGAATAGTTATGATTTGTTGTTGGGTAGACACAACACCCAATGCCTAGATCTCTTCCACAATATGAACATAGCAACCACTCCCCCAAATCCAATCCCTACTCCCATATCAAATGCTATTAATGCAGTTTTTTCATCCACACTACTTAGTCATCCCAATTTGAAATTAGTACTCATACCACTATTGTCTTCTCCCATTGGTCTTCTTCTTTCAATGCATGGATGTAAAATACACCACCATCATCACTTATTCTTTAAATGATGCTACACTAAAAGTGGAAACTTGTGTCCCTGTTGGCATTGGACACAAGCTCTCATATGATTTTATATGAAAGCTCTCATATAAAATCATTAGTCTATTATACAAAATAAATAAATGGCGGTCTTCCGAGCAAAAGAAAAATCAAGAAAGATGCCATAGGAAATTTCTATTCTAATATCAAGGAAAAAGAAAGACATTAACAAAGTCAAGAAAAATCCAAAGGAAATTACTAATGCAATTATAATGCATAAGGGAGAGTAACAACAAAAGTGAAATATAGTGATATTGACCGGAAGAGAGATCAACCTATTAACTTGAGGTCTTCTTTGACGATGGTTTTAATCCACCATAAATTTCCAATGCAATATCAAGAAAAAGACAAACATTAACAAAGTCAAGAAAGATCCATAGTAAATTTATAACGCAAATAGAATGCATAAAAGAGAGTAACAACATAAGTGAAATATAATTGTATTAAGTGGGAGAGAGATCAACATATTGACTCTTTCTTTATGGTGGTTTTCATACACGTAAGGCACTAAAAATTCTAGTGCATTATCATGAAAAAGGTAGGAAAATTCTTGTTCAATACCATGAAAAGGACAAGACATTAACAAAGTTCAAGTCACGAAAGATCCATCGGAAATTTTTCATGCAATATCATGGAAAATATGGACTTTAACAAAGAAAGGAAATATGAGGGGAGGCAGGTGCGGGAGGGGTGTTGTACAATCCTAGAGGAAAATGTTTTCTAGACTTCTCTTGGAACTTGGGCATAAACTCCAACAATATGGCTGAAGCATATGTGATTTATCAAGGGATATTGTTAGCACAGATGCAACAGTTGAATTGTATCACAATCGTTGATGACTCAAAAAATATCATCTGCTACTTTTTCATGGGAACCACACCAAAGAACACTAAGCTCCATAGAATTATATATAGAACAAAAACTCTCCCATCCCCCATTCAAACAAAATTCTTCCACATTTTGCACGAAAACAATAGGGAAGCTGACAAAATGGCTAACGAGGCAATTGGAATGGCCCCAGGATTTTTGAAAGTTCAGGGGCGGGCCCTATTTGTAGCCCCTCCCTAATGATATGGACCCATGTCAAACCTGAGCCACCTGACTCTAGGATAACCATCAGAAGACACCTGGAGTGTACATGCATTACAGGTTTGTCTTTAAAAGAGAATGGAAGTACCCCCACTATCTCCTGGCTCGTGGGGTTTTGTAGGATGAGCTCGGTATCAGTCCCATCCATGGCGAAGAGTGGTCACTCCGTGAAATTCCCTTGTGGGACTCCTTGGCAACTTGTCCTTCGCAGCAACAAGCCAGCTCTAACTTCAATGGCTTTGAGGATGGGCAGAAAGCTTATAAGCATGAATTTAACTCTGGAGACTCAACAGGTACACACCATCTCATCCTCTGAAGGACCTTTGATCTGTGGGAGGATTTGTAGTATTCTACATTCATGCACCCATGATATTTGAATTTCTATTAAAAGAGGGAGTTTGTTATTGTTACCTCATTCCTCTGGGCGAAATTCAAAAATCTAGGACCTTATTTCTCTCAGGGAAATTGCAGTTTTGGAATTCAGGTTTATAGGGGGAGAGAAAACTTTACCAGTTCAGTTGCCATCTGGATATAAGGTAAAATCAGAAAGGTGTGGTTCAACTGGTAAGCTGGGTAATTTCACGAAAAAGGAGCTTTGGTAAAAAACAATCTTAGGCACATGTTGAGGACAAGTTGGTGGATGATAACTTCACCACCACCCAATCCGCTCTCTCTCAGAGTTGACTCACATAGTTTGACCCTCTCCTTCACTCTAGAAACGCTGGCATGGAACAGAACGCTCATCGAGAAACTTCAATATGAAGTGGATTTCCTCTGTAGGCAGGGGGAGGTGATGCAATCTAGGCTGGATGCGAAAGAAGATTCTTCAAAAACTTCAGTCTAGAGCCATAATGAAGTGGTTGGAAGAAGACTAGGAACCAGTAAGCATTCTGAATTTTGTAATCCTTTGTAAGGTGCAGGAAAACCATTTTTTAATGTCTAAGTTTTGGAACTAGTATCACTTGAAATATTAATAGGATCAGTAATGATACTTATGTAACTGATAGAAATATTCTGCTGGAATTTCTTCCTTACCAGCACCTGCCATTGTACTATGCCACCTCAGTCATGCCTTTTTTTATAAACACAATTTTCTCCAGTTTTTGTAAAAACAAAACAAAGAAAGGAAATATTGTCGTACTAAGCAAGAGAGTTCGACATATTGACTAAAGGTCTTCCTTGTCATCTCTAAATTTGGTTCATGTAGTTCAATTCACTTCGCTTAGGGATGGAATTTGAGCATTAAATTGAGAGTCGTGGGAAATTTATACATCAATTATATTCAAATATTTACCATAACTATCATGAATCTTTTAATTCAAATTACAATGATGAATTTGAGTACTATTTGTCTATGAATAATCATGTACCAAAATTTCAGAGAAGCAAAATGAAGAGAATACATATTCAAAAATCAAAATCAAGCGAGATGTTATCTTTCACTTTATTCTAATGATCTTGTCTTTTTTAATCAAATTTCGTGAAAGGATTTAACACACACACACACACACACACAGACATATATATATACAACCTTAGTCAGCCTAATGATTAAGAACGTGTGTTTCCTCTTAAGTGGTCACAAGTTCAAATCCAGAAGGGGGGGGTGGGGGGGGGTAGGGTATGTATACCTCTGTAGACTTTAGCATTCAAATCGTTTCGTGGAGGGGTTCTATTGTCCCACAAACAAGGGGGTTCCATACACTAATTTGGGGTCTGGCTTAGCCATGACCTTAAAATTAGATGATGATGATGATGATTATATAACATAGATTTTCTTTTGATTGAATTGTATTTGTTTTTTCTAAATGTTTAGTACAATGATAAAGTTAAATTATTTAAAAAAAATTCTATAATTGTATTTATTTTTATGAAAAATATATTTATTTTTATGAAAATATATATTTATTTTTATTTTTAATAAAGTATATTAAAATATTTAATATGATCTTAATTAATAATGATGATATATAATAATTTTATAATAATTTCATATATTTGAGTCCGTCACAATATCGATTACCTTTGTCATAACTTTATCATGATATTTTCAACTTCTATAAAGTATAAAGGAAAATTAAAATAACTAATTTTTGGTATGACAAAAATTGTAAAATCGTTAAATAGGCTTTAAGAGAAGTTTTAAATAGTCCCTAAAATATATCAAGATAAATTATGATGATTATGTTTAACATTTAGTAAGATCGATTTTTTTTATGGTACCTTAAGAAGGTAAGGAATTACTTGGAATTCCTTAGATTTTTATTTGTGTGCTCGAAAAACATTAAGAGAACATGCTAATGAAAAAATTAAAAAAAATGTTATATAAATATAAAGTAACATGGAGTTGACGCGTGATATTAAAAAAAATATTAATAACAAAATAATAATTCACATAAACAAAATATTTCAATATCCACCTTAACTAAAAATCCCAGTATCAGGGAGATGTGCAATTCCTTCCATGCTCAACATGGAGTTGACACTGATATTTAAAAAAAATGTTAATAACTAAAAAATATTTCAATGCTGAAAATGAATAAAATATTTCAATCTCCACCTTTAGTAAAACCAACGCAGATCCATGATCTATCATGTTTTGAGAGGGATCAAATCCTTCGAGGTGAAAACCTTTCATGAAGTTTGTTTAATCTATAAAAAAAAATCGCATTTCCATCCCTCTCTAAGCATGATAGATATGTAGTTAAGATGGATATATGATGATCATGATTAACGTCCACTGAGACCAATTGGTCTATCAGACCTTAAGAAGGTAAGAGACTACTTCAAATTCTTTAAAATTGTATTTCTATGCTCAAAAAGCATTGAGAGAAGAGTTCCAATATCACTTTCGATGACTTAGGAGGTTAGGAAGGTCAGTAATGTGGAGTATATTTTTAAATTGGAATCTAATATGGGTATAGGTAGGGAAATCCAAGAAGAAGTGTTTTTTATCTTCTACCCTCTTAGTGTCACAAAGGTGACAGATTCTCTCATCCCCTGGTGTTTTGGGAGTTTTCCAACGCCCAATTTCACTATGTATCTCATGAGGGTTTGTTCTTATTTTAGCAATGTTGATTTTCTTCTTTTCACTTTTCAAAACTGAGAGGTACTTTTGATATTCTAAATTAAGGTTGACCACCTCCTTATAGTATCTTAATTTTATTTTATCCACTAACTATTTATCACACCAGATATTCTCCTTAAATTTAGAAGTGATAATATTTTTAATATTATCAATATTTTGCATTATGGCTTCTTCTCATATTTCCCAATGATTTAGCCAATATTTGACATATTTATGTCATCCCCTCTTGAGCCACTGGCAGTTTTGGCTAGTGTTTGAAGCAATTTTGGGGAGCCTCTTGTCATACATGTTGTTTATCTTGTTCTTGTACATTAGGTATATAATCCTAGCAATGATCTCAATGGGTGAAAGGATTTCTTCTATGAGGAGGATAGGATAGGGTGTATTTCTCTTCATTTTGAGATTATAAGTTATAAAATTATTTTGGATATGTTTTATCTTTCTCCAGGATTCTCTATATTTACTACAACTCCAAACTTCACATCCATATAAGATAACTAGAGTGATGAGAGTGTGAAAGAGGATTTTTTTTTATTCCAAAGCCAAAGATATGTTGATTTATAAAAATAAAAATAGCCCATAATAAGCTTTCCACCCTCCATTTATCCTTTTTTCAATGATGTAGTTCCAATTGAGCTTGTCGTGGATATCAATTCCAAGATACTTGTATGAAGGAACTTCCTCCAAGCTATTGTTTTCATAAACCAAAGTATCGTAGGTGATCATTTTTTATTTAAATATCATAACCTTTATTTTTCCAGTGTTCATAGTCATGCCCATGCTATAGCAGAAGTCCTTGAGGGTTATTAGTTGCTTACCTAGATCATAGGGACTCGTCACCATAAGAACAATATTATCAGCATAAAGGAGGATGATGACTATACTAGCAAGAGTCAGTCCAACACAACCTGCATCTTCCAAACAATCTTTTAACTTATCAATATAGATGCCAAAAAGGGTAGGGGATAGGGGAAAACCTTGCTTGACTCCTATATTATAGTTAATTTCTTCTTACCAGCCCTTAGTGTTCCTAAACTTGGAAATAAATTTCTCATATATCCTTACTATAGCAGATCTTAACTCGAAAGGGACTTTAAGCTCTTCTAACATATGCCAAAGGTTAGACCTGGGAACAGTGTCAAAATCTTTTCTAAAATCAACGAAAAAAAAAGGAGAATAATTTTATCATTACGACACTCCTCTACAATGATCCTAAATGTAACAAGGTGTTATACAATGGAATGGAGGCCTCTAAACCCAGCCTAGCCTCTATCTCTTTTTCCATATTATTTATAGTCATGTATCGATCTTCTTTTCCAAAATACTTCCATATAGTTTAGCTAAAATGGGGATAATCATAATGGTCCTATAATTAGAGGGATTTATTTTATCCTCTCTTTTAAAAATAGGGACAATGAGGCTTGAAGTCCAAGGTTTTAGGAAGCCTTGTTAGATAACTAAATTGAATAGCTTATGTATGTGAGGGATGAGGATAGGTCCTCCAATTTTTAATATTTCATCTTGGTAACCTTCGATGCCCTTAGATTTTCCTTTTGAGAGATGCTTAATCCAAAAATTAATGTATTCTATAAAAAAAATGTCATCCTTTGTAAATATGTTTGGCATGTTATCCATGACGTTAGGGGATTCATACAGAGTTTTAAGGTAGAAATTTCAGTTCGTCAAGGGAATATTATTATTTTCTTTAGTTTTATGATTAAGAGTTTGCCTCTATAATTTCTTATGATCTATCTTAAATCGGTGAAAAATTTTCTCTTTATTTCTACGTATATAGTCCTTTTTTCATTTAATTAAGGTTTTGTATTTATTTATCTTATCATTTTTTAAAGATGCATTGGAAGCATCCCTAATGTTTTTTCTAGAAATTTTACATTCATTATCGTACCAAGGGTTAGTTGTATTGTTTTTATTTTTATGTAGAACCTCAATAGAGAAATTGATAATCAAAGTAGAGAGGGTTGATGTAAAATTCAGATAGTCAACTTCAATATTGTTCTAATATGATGTTAGTTTTAAATCATTGCTTAAGTCTTTTAAGAAGAGATTGACATTTTTTGTCAAAAAGTATATGCCACATGTGAACTCCATGTTGAGCATGGAAAGAATCACATATCTTCGTCATAGTGACCAACTCACCATTCAAATGTTTTAACCACGATCCATCTTAATTCCATAACTATCATGTACCAAGATGCATCAAATCCCTCAAGGTGCAAACCATTCCTCAAGTTTTTTCAATCTAAAAAAGGTTTTCACCTCAATGGATTTGATCCCTCTCGACTCATGATAGATCAATAATTAAGATGGATCTACAATGAATATTAATGTGTGTGTGTGTGTGTGTGTGTGTGTGTGTGTGTGTGTGAGAGAGAGAGAGAGAGAGAGAGAGAGAGAGCTAAATGTTGAGCACAAAAGAAATAACACATCTCCCTCATACTCATGAGATGTGTTATTCCTTCCATGCTCAACATGAAGTTGACACACACACACACACACAATGTGTGTGGGTGTGGGTGTGTGTGTGAATTCCATGTTGGGCATGGAAGGAATAACACATCTCCCTCATACTCAGTAGCACACCGTTGAAATGTTTTAATCATAAGATTTGTTTTACTTCACACACAAACACTCCATGTTGAGCATGAAATAAATCACATCTCCTTCATACTCAACAACACACCATTGAAATGTTTTAACCACCAGTATATATCCATCTTAAACCTGGATCTATCAAGCACCAAGAGGGATCAAATTTGTTAAGGTGTAAATTTTTTTATCATTTCATTCCATGTCAAATATTAATTTCTTCATATTAAATGATAAAAAAAAAATTACACCTTAAGAAATTTATTCCATATCGATGCTCGATAGATCCAAGTTTAAGATGGATCCACACTATTTTAATATTTTAGAGTTGGCATGCACATATGTACATGCGTAGTTATTTATTTTTATTTAATTTTTTTGTTGTTGTCATGTAACGTAACATAACGTTTTTTTTATTTTTATTTTTTTGTTGTAATGTAACGTTACATAACAAGATAACATCTCCCCCATACTAGGTTTTACTCTTGGTGAAATAAATAATGAAATGGTATTATAAATTTTAGGTTATCAAACAATGAGATGTTATTATAAATTTTCACATTTTCTTTGTATGATGATGATATTCTCTCCTTTTTTGCACATGGTACAAGTTATTTATTCACCATATACTATTTATTTTGATATAATAAAATATATGATAGAACATGTTATCACATAAGATT
The DNA here is from genome assembly GCA_032191745.1 of Picea mariana. NCBI lineage: Eukaryota > Viridiplantae > Streptophyta > Pinopsida > Pinales > Pinaceae > Picea > Picea mariana. Next base: position 16,039 of record JASDQU010220544.1, read on the forward strand.
GTCTAAGGGTTGCAAGGTGACCCAGTCCTTTGCTTGTGTAGGTATCAGCCTTGAGCTCAAAACATAGCTTTCAAAGAAGTCTATTTCGAGCTTGAAGCGTAAGCGGTAGGCAGTTTTAGTCTTTCAACGGTGGAGATTCCTGGAGCAGTTCAGATCAGTGGCTCATCGGCATTCGGAACCTTAAAGTTGTGTAAAGTATAGAGTTGAAGTCCTGAAGTGATCACAAGTCGTTGATATTAAAGAGGATAGGTGGCAACTAATCCAAGCGTTTGAGGAAATGAGCTTCGGGAGTTTCGAAGTGAGAAAGTGCATAAAAATTCCGGAGAGCCGAAGCCTGAACTCCCAAAGAAATCAAGGACCATTGATCTCAAAATCAGTAGGGATCTGTTGATCTTAGTGGCAGTTCCTCCCGAAGGCCCGAAATCCTGGAGTCCCGAAAGGGATCTTGGCCATCTGAATCCAAAATGCCACGCGTCATCAGATCTATCACTCCATGAGTTTCACTTCAGGAGTTTTAAAATAAGAAAAGTGCCAAGGTCCCGAAGGCCCGAAGCCCCAAAGTGTCGAAGCACCCAAAGTCCCAAAGTGGTCGAAGTGTCAAAGCACCTAAAGTCTCGAAGTGGTCGAAGTGCCCAAAGTCCCTAAGTGGTCGAAGTGCCTAGAATGACGAAGTGCCTGAAGTCCCGAAGTGGTCGAAGTGTCAAAGTGCCGAAGTGGCCAAAAGCCTGAAGGGATTTCATTTGTCAATCTCAAGAGGGCCATGCATCATCAAATCTATGACTCCGGGTAAAAGCAGTTGAAGGTAGAGGAATTTTGAGATTTGATTTTTCCAGAGTCCAGAGACCCGAAGTAATTCTCGGTCGTTCGATTCAAGAAGACATGTGTCATCAGATCGCCAACTCAGGGTAAAAGCACATAGAGGAGCCAAAGAAAAAGGAGCTAGCACCCAAGCCCTAAAGCACCAAGTTCATGGTAGCCATCAACACAAACACATGGCATCCGTCCAGAGATGATACATGGCACTCATTTCAAGAATTTTAGACATGCTTTCTGCCTGTTTTCGAGTGACATGTGTCACCTCTCCATCCGAGACATATCAGCATGGTGAAGTCAAGCCTCCACATCAGATCATCCTCTGAGAGTTGTTATTGTTCAGCACCAAACGTAGCGCCCCATCCCAAGGCACACTTTTGGCAGATCCTACAGTTGGTGGGAGATTAGTCTTGACAGTGGCTCTAAATCTAGCGGGTGTGCTCAGATCGCAGATCAGGACCAGACCTACGGCCACAGTCCATTTTGGGGATGCAACAAGCTTGGGCGATATTTTTCTTGAGTAGTCTCGCAATGGAAACCATGGTATGGAAAAAATGCTATGTGGCGAAATGTGATGGTGTAACGCCCCTACTTGTTACGACGACAACTCTGGTAATAGGTGCAAAATTTTTTTGTTTAAGGAGTGTGTATGCATGTGGAAAGGGAACAGACCCCTTGACTCGACATCGCCACCCGACGACTGACCAGATGCGACCACGACGATCACACAAGAAGACACAAGTGCGCCACCAGTGACTGCCACCGCGAAGGAAGGCGCATGACAAGAGGACTCCCACAACGAAAGCCCAAGTTTACCCTTAATTAAAAGAACACAACCCCCAGGTATTACTACGAGTACTTTTGCGGTACTTAAATCCAGTACACTCCACCAAGTAAGTTATCATTAACAGTAGTTTACACTAGCATTACAATAAGGTAGCCATATCGTTACAATTTCTAATTACTAAAACGTTGCGACAAAGATCATGCAATTTATAGGATGTCAACACCAACATTGTATTCTATT
>JASDQU010220549.1:1833-12067 GCA_032191745.1 Picea mariana
AAAAGGGGTTTTTTTTACAGGTTATCTAAAGTTATGTACACCTACTTTATTTACTGAGGAATCCTCTTCGTCTACCTCTTAGAAAATATTGGCTACAACGAAATCTTTTCCTTCCATGAATTGTTTTAGATGCATATGTTGTTTAGGGACGAAAACCATGTCTAGAAGGGCTGCATCTACTTTGATGTTGGCCAATTGATTCAAGATATTTTATTTGGAAGAGGGAAGAGGGGGAGTGATTCCTTGACTTTCAGGAATTTTAGGAACCTGGGGCACAACAGTGGTTGAGGATGAGCTCAAGCTAGAAGAACTGCGAGGAGGATCAAATTTACCCTTGGGAGCATAGGCTTTGTTCCTAGTGTTAATAACCATGACATCCTTTGGCTCTACAAAGTCTAGGATAGCGATAGTAGATTCCGGTCTCTTACCAAAAATCTTATCTCTGGCACTCTTCTTTACCTCTTGTGGTTCTCCTCGTAAAAGTTGCACCAACTCCGAGGAATGATAGCTTTAGGCTGAAAATTGTTTTCAACTGGATTTCTAAAGGAGGGTGTAGAAGAGGATGAAGCTCCAAGAGTGAGAGGAGAGACAGTACCCTTCCTCTCAAATGCTATCATACAATTGTTCATATCTTGTACTAGTTGTAAGAGAGCGGACACGTTTGTCTGTCTAACTGATTCTCCCTGAGGAAGACCAGTTCTTTCAAGATATTATTCATACTCTAAGAAAGTATGCAGAGCGGAACCAAGATTATTGATGGCCTTTTCTTCAAGCCTATGATGGTAGGGAGAAGGCAATGCATTGTAGTAATGTATGAAAGTGGCTTGGTTATGAGGGTGGATAAGTTTGGGGTTTTGATTGTACAACTTGGTGAAATGCAAGTTGAAAGACTTGATGGTCTCACCATCTTTATAAGTGACGTTATTGTATTCCCTTAACTTCTCAGCAGGGCTTTTGGATTGCCCATAAGTGGATCAGAACTAATAGATTAAATCCTCCCAAGTAGACAGGATCTTAGGAGGAAGGTCAAAGAATTCAGTCACAACCTTTCCTTCCAAGGAATTGACAAACAAGTGCATGCAAGTGTCATTGTCGTTAGCCCCTATGTTATGAAAAGCATTAGAAAATGCCACTAGGTGTTCACTTGTATTGACAGTGCTATTTCATGAAAACTTAGGCAAATGCTATTTAAACTTCGGAAGTGGACGAGTAGAAGGTGTTAGATTAAGAGGAGAGGACACATGCCACGATGTGGTTGTGGCATCTTCTAAAGAAACTGAAGAAACAAAAGGTTATCGTTGATTTCTAGGTTTTCTATGACTAGCCTCCAACTGTTCTTGAGCACTAATATCTCATTCAATTGCTGCCCAAGAATGGTTAAGTTTGACACGGGTATTGACGGTGTCTAGAATGGTGTTAAATAGGTTCAAAGCAATGTTGGTATAGTCTTGAAGACCGGGCTCAATATTGGGCTGCCTTACAATAGGAATAGTCATCAATAGAAAAATGGTCAAGGAATCAAATTTATACAAGAAATATGTATCGATGAAAATTGAATATAAAAATTAACTGGAGAGATATCGAAGATCTCCCTAGTCTGGTCTCCAAATAAATGTTGAGGAAAAAATATGAAATGATCTTACTCAAGCATTTTTAGACTTTACTTGGCTAAGGCAAAGTAGACGAGACTATCACCCTATGTTTATAGCCAACAAAAATAACATCCTAACTCACAAGTATTAATTATAAGTGCTTAGGATAGGCTTTTATCAAAAAAAGCTTGTTGGAAATTAAGTTTTTATGTAATTTTCTTAATATAACAGTTTCTAAAATAAATGTGAGAACATAAGTATAGACACCAAAATGATAATCAAGACAGATGAGACATAAAGAAATCCTTTATTTAATTCCAATTCACCAAAGATTCAGTTTCTTTACAAAATTTCATACAGAAATCTTGGACCAAAGTCAAACTTAGACATCCCCGATGGAACATACAAAAGGACCTCTGATAGGAAACCAAAACTGAACTCTAAAATCTAGATCATCTTGCCATAGATTTCTTCCCACTCGAATCTACACAATAGCCTTTATCAGTCATGAAAATTAATTCACAAACAGACAAGTCTACACAGACTATCAAAGATTGATCAACGCCTCTGAAAAACAAGTGTCTGAATGATTTGATTTAGCCTTGAATATTGTTGTCTACAATAAGACCCTACTATCACAAAAGAGAATTAGGCCTTGATGAATATATGAATGAATGAAAAATGAACTATCTCAACATAAAATCAAAGAGCAAACCTTAGCATGATTATGCTTCTATCCTCCACGTGTTCCTCCCTTTCTTCTTTCTTTTAACAATTTAGAATTCGTTGAAGTAGTTGAACCAACTCATTAGTTTAGTTAATTAAAAGACTCAACTAAATTTAGTTAGGGGGAAGAGTAATAATTATAATTAAGGGTCATAATTAAATAATAACTAGTAGGTGGGACCCCTTGTAACTCCCTTTGGTTCATAACAATCATAACAATCATAACATAACCATTAGTTAAGAAAAAGACACCTCCTTGTGCCTCCCATCAACATATTCACTTTTGGAAATTAAAACTCATGAAATTTGAAATTATTTCAAAATAATACTCATATATCCAAAATAAACATGTTGTCCAAAGATTCCCAAAGTCAATTGTCATAAGACAATATATATAATAAAAACTTAGAAACCATATTTCCCAGTCTATGATGCAACCCTTCCTTGATTGTTGTTTTCACCTCTTGATTTTCTTGAATTTGCCTTTGGCTGTGCAGATCATTTAGGCCTAATTTCACTGATCACATGGGAACAATCATCCCTCAAATGCATCTGGGAAGACACGGATTTGTCATAGCCATTTGAGGGTGAGGAAGGGGCAGCAGTGGATTTTTCTTTATCAAGTGCATGGTGTGCCTCATTTTTCAATCTCTTGCTAGCATGGGAGGATTTCACTGGTGAGTGGTCAGGGGAAGCTTGGGTAATGGGGTTAATAGGCAGAGGAGCAGGAAAACACATGTTGGTCCAACCACGATGTTGGGAGACTATTGGGTGGACAATCTCATGACATCTATCATTATTAGGGACCTCAGGTTGTAATGAGACATGAGGAGGTACATGGATACCGAGTGCTTGTGGGGCTTGTAAAGGAGGCCTTTCAGGCCTAGGTTGGACTATTCCCTACCCAATCTAATTGAAGAATCTGGCATGAAAAAATTGGCCAAGCTCTTGTGAACCAGCGTCAAAATGTATGGAGAACCCGGGCCTTCTTGGGCCTCAGTTCCAGTTACCTCTACCTTTGTTTCCTCGGCCATGGCTACCTTGACTGAAAAAACTCATCCTGCATGCATGATCGATTACCAAATAGTCTTTTAATTAACCATACATGACAACTCTTAAATAAAATATAAAATAGATTTGGGTCAGAAATGTATCAAACTCATGCAATCCAATCCATACAAATTGTTTTACTATTAATCAACGACCAGGGGGGTGAAAAAGGGTTCTGGGATATGTGAGGGGTTTGTATTGAGAGAAAATATGATATAATGAAAGGGGAGAAGACATGGTCACTGCTCAATGACAACAACAATCAACTGTAAATAAAACCAATAAAACCTCACTGCAATCCACCCAAGACACTGCCACTTTCATCCACTTTAACACATAAATTCTCTTGAATGTAATCAATCTCAGAACAGGGGGTGAAAAAATGAATATGGGAGGTGAAAGGGTTTGTAATTAGCAGAAAGTGAAATAACGGAAGGGGAGGATAATGATTATTGTTCATGAAGTCAATCAAGTGATCCATAAAACATTTTGCAGTAAGAATAGATGCACCAACCAACAATCATCATGACCAAATAACAATTACAGTGTACTTAACTAGTTCACTGTCCAATAATCAAATATCCAACACAGTGCCATCACAAGACAGAATGTATTCCACACAATTTATAAGAGGTTTTTTTCCCTTCATTCACACACTTTGCATTTTATAACAATTTACGAACAATGCCCATTCCCAATCTGTAACTATCAAAATCAACCACTGCCCATGCATTTCTTGAATCCACCATAATACTCAAAAAATCATGTTTTCAAATTAACAATGAAGTCTCTATCACTGCAATCTGGCCCATCATTTAAATGCAATGGCATTCATTGAACATATATAATAGTAACCAAAATAATCAAGACTGAAATGCCACACTCGGATTGACAATTTAGCATACAACCCACAGTCACCATTTAGACCCAACTTATGCACAGAGTAATTCACCTTGGCAATGTAACTCTGCCACTATAAAAAAAAAATTCAATGTGTCTTAAAGAGATGGGCCATCCATCCAATATGATAAAGCCTCAACAACATTCCCTTCATAACAAATGATCGATAAACATGATTAAAACTCTATGAAACTCAAGCTATCCATACTGTACCCAGTGCACAGCCACCCAAAAAACACGATGCAACATTTCCATTTTACAAAACCAAACACACAGTCACGGAAATAGCTCAATTTGTTGTTGAGTCATCAACCTAACATAGTATTACTTTGATTTAACCAACTATGATAAACTATGTTGTGCAATTTCAGGCTTAAACAATCAAAGAATCATAAGGATATAGTTCCCAAAGTCATGTGGTTCAATAATCTTTCATTCCCAAAAGAAAACCATAGTTACCACAACCATTGTTTATTTTGCAAACACACAACGTGACATGAGCAATGTCAAGCATTTTCACCAATGCTAGCTAAACATTCGAATAATCATCAGTGCAAATACTAGTGACTGTGTATCTACCAAAAAAATCGTCGTTGTCTTAAAAAATCAACAACCTAACAATTTGTGGAAATTACGCATACCCACGCGAATCAAGGCAGAAGCCCTTTCCATTAACAATACTGAGCTATCAACATAAGGTGAGTAATTGTATGCTTTGAAAGTGAAACTAGTAATGTAGGGTTTACCACTATTATAACCAAGCCAGTGACTATATATCAACCAACACGACTATCATATGATCAACTGAGAAAGCATGTTCTCAAAATAGTCGAAAATTATACTACCATCTAAGTACTAAACCCAAGAGGCTTGGCTGGTATTCTCTAGCACTCTTCAAACAAAAGGGCCAAGGTTTGTTGCGTAACCAACACAGGGAGAGTAGAGCCACTCTTATAATGGTGAGAACCCAAGACTAATGGTGTATATGCAATGAGAATCATTCATGGACAGGTAATGAATTCATGACAGGGAGTCACAATAGAAAAGTGAAGCTTAAATCTAGCCTGGCAATGTTATTTAACACACGTAGGGTGTAACCCTCATGTTCTTTGAGTGAACAATTTTGGCCCAAGGATGAAGATAGAGCCGAGGAAGAACAAGAAGCTCATTTTTTGACCCCTGTTGGTGCAATCAATCAATGCCAAAGTGAACAAAACATAGAGACGCAGAAAACCTCCGACCATCAAACCCATGAAAGCCAGGGACTGGGTTTAGTGAAAGGCGTGAAGATAGCTATCCACCCAAGACTAAATGAAAACCCTCCCGCCAAACAATGGTGATAACAAAGAGCTATCACCCAGGGAGACCAATAACCTCTACGAATTCAATATCATTGCAGGAGGAACCATCCAACAATAACCAAATTTCACACAGTTGCAACACTTAGGAAAACACAAACCAATACACTTGAGCCATTAATTATTTCATAACCATAGCAGAGTCACGAATGGCCAAGAAAAATACATACCTGTGATCGAATTCCTTAAAACGAGAGTTGGTCGAGCAGTTCCTTCCTTATAAGAAATCGGAGCATAACCACAACAACAAGACCGAACTATAGCTTGACTAGGGTGGTGGCTAATGGGAGGAGTAAAGGGGACGTGCAGTAAATGCATGTCGCCTCCACCCACAATTCATTAATTCAACAGTACATGCCAACGAACCCTCCATTAACACCATCAATCAACCCATGCATTGATACCATCACCACATTTAAAACCAATATACCATACCACCTTTCTAACTTATGCCATAACATAATCCAAGTTCCATATAAAAATTTGCATAACCATTAGCATTATGACCTTGCCAAATGTGCCACCAGTGTTCCATACCATATGTGTATTAAACATATAACTCAATTAAATCACATAATCATCGCTTGTTAGCTAGGACCCAACCATAATCATTAATACTTTTATGTATGTAGTATAGTATATGGGGTAGTTAAAATCCCATCCCTTTGCATTGTTTCTTATTCCTTCCTAATTGTTTGCATGTGGTATTTGCCGAATTAGGTCCCTTTTCTTTGCATTTGTTATAGCATTTTGCCTCTCTCAAATTTGTGCTTCATGTAATTTTACTAACATGTTTGTTGTGCAGGTGCGATAAGAATAGACAACAATGACATTAATGAATAGCCTAGGTTGTAGTAACATAAGTAATCAACACTTCATAAGCTCAAATCATAACTGATAACAAAAATATATTCATCAGCCATGTAAGTCATGTTGCACATCATCATAACATCAAAAAAATGAACAGATCTAATCTCCAATGGTTCGAGGGGGTCCCACCTACTAGTATTATTTAGTTTTTATAATAATAGGCTTTAGCAACACTTTGTGGGTGGAACTTCGTTGACAATTTTAATCGTCAACATAGGGTAGTTCAAAACTCCCCCATTAAAAATCTCATAATGATAGCACATTGGCTTACCTACTTGCATCAAAATTTCTCCCATATCATACCCACTTACATCTATCTCCACTTCAAAGGGATTTTATAGGTTAGGAAATGTGAGAACTAGTGATTCACTGATATTTTGTTTTATCTCATCGAAATCTTTTCTTAATTCTTTCCCCAATGGAAACTCTTACCATTAGTTGTATGGTGTCAAGTGGTGCAACTACCACTGAAGAAGATGCTATGAAATTCCATAGGTACTATTCTACCCCAACAAAGCTTTTAAATTTAGTGACATTAGTAGGAACTAGCCATTTTATGATGGCCTCCATATTTGTAGGATCTGTCTTGAGGTCCCCTCCATTGATCACATACCCCAAATACACAAATGACTTATAAGAAAACTTCGATTTCTTGAGGTTAGCTAGAAGTTGGTTCTTTTTCAAAGTCTCTAACATCTACATGAGATATGAGGTGTGCTCTTCCTAGGTAGATTTATAAATCAATATATCATCCAAATTCACTATAACAAATTAATCTAAATATGGGTGCAATACAACATTCATTAGTCTCATAAATGTAATCAGTGAATTATATAAACCAAATAGCATGACCAACAATTCATACAAACCTTACATTGTCTTGAAGGAAGTCTTCCATGTGTCTTATTCTTTGACACATACCTGGTGGTATCCTAATTTGAGATCCAACATGGTGAAGTACTTGGCATGTTGCAACTAGTCTAACAAATCATCAATCCTTGGTAGAGGGTATTCATTCTTTAGTGTAATATTGTTCAAAGCTCCGTAGTCGATATCAAGTCCCATACTTCTTGGGTACTATGATAATAGGTGACCCACAAGGTTAGGTTCTTGGTCAAATTACTTCCTGTTCCAATACTCGCTACAACTATTTCTTCAATTTATCTACTTCCATAATAGATTTCCTATAAAACCAAATATTTGGTAATGGGGAGTTGGGAAACAACCGTATCTCATGCTCCACTTCCATCTGTAACAACCCCTTTGTTACGACATAAATGTAAGTGAGTACAGTAGTGGTACAATCTTTTTTTTTTAAACATCAAAGAACAAATATTACTCGACATTAACATACTTGAATATTACAAATTCATTTATCATTTACATCCTACACTGCAAGTTCCATTATACAACATCATTGCTACTAATAGAATAAATCATAACACAAATCCATCTAGGATATCTACCCATCCAACCTACCTGCAAGGTTAGGACCTCCAAGACACATAATCAATGCTCAAGTCCAGGATTCATCCGATTGATTTTGACCATTTAAGGTCTCAAGACTGGCAACTGTTCTGAGGAACAAGGAAGCATCTAACTCTCGTACCCAAACTCAAATATAGACTTAGGAATAAAATAACATTAAAGTACTTATTCATAATGAAAATTTAATCATTGAAATCCTAAAATACTATACATGTTTTCCTTCCCTTAAAGGTTACAATAACAATAATTAACTATCATATAGATAATATGCCATCTCTTTATGAAATCTATCATATAATTATTACTCACCATTAAACAAAATCTCTTCCCTCAAGGAAATACAAGCATCAATCATTATTCAATATTGTAACAGTCCTCTATTGTACAATCAAGTAAGTAGATACTATAATTTAGCATAATATATATATATATATACTCCAACACTGAGAGGAAATTGTAAGCTTACTCTGTACTTTTTGAACTAAAAGGGCATTGTGATGAATTAATTGTGTATCTGTGTGATTATATGTTCTAAGAATGAGTTAACATTATGTTTTAAGGCTCAAAGTTTCTCTTTTGAGTGTCACAGTGCAAAGTATGCCTAGTGCCAACACCAGAAGTGCACAGACGGGCCCCTTGAAGGCCTAATCTTGGGAGAAACAGCGCAAGGTGTGCACATATACCACTCAAGGTGGGAGGAGGACTTAACTTCTGAAGAACGAATCTCAAGAGAGATAGTGCAAAAATTACACAGAGTAGGCGTAAGAAGTGCACCTATACTCATAGGAGTATAAAATCTCAGAGGTGAGATAGCGCAAGGAGTGCACGAGTTACTTCTTTTAAGTCCCAAGCTCAGGAGGGAATTTCAAAGTGTGCACTAATGTTTGAGTTCTTTAATTGAAGAAGATCAAGAGGGATAGAGAGAGTAAGTCCCCAAAAGGAGAACCTCCTTGTTTTGAGGCGAGTGGACAAGATATTTTTGGGAGATATTGGAATCCCTCATAGACTTTGGATGAAAGGAAAGGATCATGACTGTTAAAACCCCAAGTCCTTCAGACTTCACTTCTCTAGTATTTTTGAGTTGTTGTTGTAAGTGAGGAAAAATCCATGAAGCTTTGAAGTCCTTGAGTGAATCTAAATCATAGATCATTGGGAGAGTGCGAGTCATTGGATTCTGAGTGGTTTGACGATTAGACACTTCGAGAGAAATTGGTTGTTTTTGGGTGGAGTTGAGAATTCCACGAAGGCCTGAAGTCCGGAGTAAATCTTGACCATTAGTTGTTGGGTACACCTGTCCATATATTCCAAGTATTCATAATTTGACTATCCGGAAGGTTGTGGGTGAAGGATGCTTTGGTGTGGAAAGTCCCAAATTCCCAAAGCCTAGAGTTAATCTCGACCGTTCGTCGACGGTTAAACATGAACCATAGATCTCTTCCCTTCCCCAATTTGAAATTCGGCAGTTTGAGATTTTGGTGGTGATTAGCAGCAAGGAACCCCGAATCCCAGAGTTCCATATTTGATCACAGTAGTTGGTTGTAGGAGGAGTGTGGAGCATTGATCCCTAAACTCTTCGGGAATTCACCGGTTCGACTATTCGAGAGAATTATTTCAAAGTTGTTTGGTGCGGAGAAAATCTGAATCTCAGAGTCCTGGAGTTCTGGAGTGGATATCCACCGTAGAATCTCAGGTGAGGATAAATCCCGCCAACCATCCAATTATATCCATAACCAATGACGAAGGAAAGTGGAAGGATAGGGTAGAACCTACATCTGTCGATCAACCTCGATTATGACTGAGTTCGATTGGTAACACTCTGGGTAAATGGGTGTGTTGGAGTTGAAGAAACTCCGGAGCACCAGAGTCTTGGAGCTCCGAATAGCACCTTTTTGAGAAATCGAATGGTTCCAACCTACGGTCACATGCAAACTATCAAGGTAAAAAGGGCTAATGCCTATAGATAAATCTTGAGAAAAGAAGGGCTTAGAATTAAGTGCCTGTTTGGTTTAATCACACAATATTTAACCAGAGGGATAACACGCATTTCCCCAAATGCAGTGGTGGATAATATACCCCAAAATGGGGTTGTGTGGCGTCTTGGAACCAAGGAAGATCTGTAATTGGCGTACTAGTCAAATTCTAGTTTGATGATAATTTCAAATCAAAATAAGTAACTTGGATCTGTCAGTTAAGAGTGTAACTACAGTTAAATGATTTTGTTAATGTTTTATGTCCATCATTAAGTATCAA
>JASDQU010220551.1:0-10014 GCA_032191745.1 Picea mariana
ATTTCTATAGTCCAAAGACTTAACCTCAAATCCAACCATGCTTCCTTCAAGAAAATACATGTATTGGCCCCTCTAGTTTTGACTTTCAAGGTGGATTCCCCTCCAAAGAGGTTTGTTAATATGAAATTCGATGAGGGGCTTCAAAAAAAAATCCAATACCAACAAGGTATGGAAGAGTCTTTAGAAACGGTCAAGGAAACATCTTGAGAATGTATGGAGAAAATATGGGAATAAATCCCAAAAATGTAGCGGAACTCCAGGCACTGGAAGAAGGACTCTGCATTGTTGTGGCTTAGGGTTACGCTAAGCTCATCGTAGAAGGAGACTCCTAGATAATAGTCAACATGCTCAAGAGCATTCAACATGGTTCCAAAATAGCAAAAATATCAAAAATATGGAGACTGTAATCCAGTTTGGAGACCATTTAGAAAAGTATGAACTCCAATTCAGTTATCATTCCCAGCCATGTACGTCGCTCAACCAACAAGCTAGTGGAATGAATAGCAAAAGAAAGCCTCAAGACTGTGAAATATTCATGGGATAAGCCCTGGAAACCTTCAGAGGATGAGGATTTATCCCAGGCTTGTACCCCAATTTCAGGGAAATACCATCCCACCCAGGAGTATGAGCTCAGGAATGGGCTAAGAAAGAGGAAAACCTCCTAGGAAGTGAGGGGGAATAAAAACATAAAATTCACCTCGGATATAGGAAGGGAAAGAGAGGAGGGTAAAATGGGAGGAAACTCAACTCTGGCAAGGAAGGACCTAACTAGAAAAGAGGTAGAGCGAAAGGATGATGGAGTAGTCAACCCTCATATCCACGTCAAAGACAACCACCCAGATGGAACTTAGTTCTATAAAACAAGGATGATGTCCTTCTATGGAAACAAAGTAGTGAAAAGCTTAGCAGATTCCATGGGCCTCTNTGTTAATATGAAATTCGATGAGGGGCTTCAAAAAAAAATCCAATACCAACAAGGTATGGAAGAGTCTTTAGAAACGGTCAAGGAAACATCTTGAGAATGTATGGAGAAAATATGGGAATAAATCCCAACAATGTAGCGGAACTCCAGGCACTAGAAGAAGGAATCTGCATTGTTGTGGCTTAGGGTTACGCTAAGCTCATCGTAGAAGGAGACTCCTAGATAATAGTCAACATGATCAAGAGCATTCAACATGGTTCCAAAATAGAAAAAATATCAAAAATATGGAGACTGTAATCCAGTTTGGAGACCATTTAGAAAAGTATGAACTCCAATTCAGTTATCATTCCCAGCCATGTACGTCTCTCAACCAACAAGCTAGTGGAATGAATAGAAAAAGAAAGCCTCAAGACTGTGAAATATTCATGGGATAAGCCCTGGAACCCTTCAGAGGATGAGGATTTATCCCAGGCTTGTACCCCAATTTCAAGGAAAGACCATCCCACCCAGGAGTATGAGCTCAGGAATGGGCTAAGAAAGAGGAAAACCTCCTAGGAAGTGAGGGGGAATAAAAACATAAAATTCACCTCGGATATAGGAAGGGAAAGAGAGGAGGGTAAAATGGGAGGAAACTCAACTCTGGCAAGGAAGGACCTAACTAGGAAAGAGGTAGAGCGAAAGGATGATGGAGTAGTCAACCCTCATATCCACGTCAAAGACAACCACCCAGATGGAACTTAGTTCTATAAAACAAGGATGATGTCCTTCTATGGAAACAAAGTAGTGAAAAGCTTAGCAGATTCCATGGGCCTCTCACTAATAATGGTTGATCACCTTTCCTTGGACGGGTTTCCTGGGAAGAGGGATCACCTTTCCTTGGATGGGGTTCTTGGGAAGAGTGCAGAAGAGACATTTACCCCAAAGACAATTAGGTGGAACCTTAATGACCAAGCCCGCTAGGAAAAAGGCCTCACAAAGAGGACCTCCCCTCTAGCATGTGGCTAGCACAATCACCAAGGAGATCTTAGGCGATCAGACAGTGGTAGGCAGAGGGATAACAATCTTGAGCTTTCAACTATCCATAGGACATTCAGAATACAAGACCTCTCCACAGGGATCCTGATGCAGATTTTAACGCAGGGGGATACAATCGAGACACAAGGGGGAGAAAACCATGTGGCCTTACATGAGTCTTCATGCGAGTTCAATTGAAGGGACAAGGTCCATTTCCAAGTGGATAGGGGTATCTCCACCCCAATACCATCTAGAAATGAATGGAAAGACCCTAGCGCTGACACTCAATCTCCGTAGTTAATGTAGGGTCTTCCTACCAAGGATATGGAGGACAAAAAACATTGGATCTCCCATGCAACCTCAGACATGGGAGGAACAYCGAGGAAAATCCAGCGAGGCCAAGGGAACATGGATCTTAATGAGATTTATGAGACGCCCTCYAGTCRTCCAGACTCATTCATGATGCTTTGATATCCTCTCCTATGACGAGCCCTACTTCTCAAAGAAGGAACACAACACTTAAAGAATTTTGGATACTTYCTCTACAAATTGAGAGTCTGGCTCAGGACCTCAGGTCCCTCTCCACTGGTAGTGAGAGGAMATMTTTAAACCTCCTCTCCATCTGGTATCACCCTTTATTATGCACCCTCATCTGAGATACCATGGCTTCTAGGCATGGATATCCTCCTGGATACAAACACAGATATAGAACCCCTAGGGTTTCCTAATCGAGGAATCAAGAAGAGGGGCATCTAGAATCATGAGTTCAATAGGAGGCATATAATTAAGATAGAAATTCTGAAGTGAATACTCCTCATCATTTCTAGAGAGCTCTTGATGAAGTTGAAGACAATTAGTTTGGAAAGGGAGATGACTACTGACTCAGAATTAGCTGAGAGAAATATCCATTGGGTGCAAGATGTTGGATATACAATATGAAGGGACACCTGCTATTGGAGGACCATATAAATTTACTGGCACATTAAGACCTTTATGGGGAAAATTCTCCAAACAAGGGAAGATGATCAAAACACAGTCTAGCTCCAACTCAATTGTATTTACTTGATTGTTAGAGATATCATTGCTCGCTTCCCACTGACACATCAAAATATGCCTCCTCCTCCCGTAGCTCGAAAATAGAAATTTAGGCACAACAAAGGTCAACCAACAAATTCGCTAGCCTCTAAGGAGGGACCCATGGCCCCATGAAGTTGGGTTCCTTAACAGTTTTTAATTTTTGAAAATGATAGTTATCAATAAGCATAGGCATGGTACTTTTAGAGAAACTCTGGACTATCTTGTCTTTAATATTTTTTGGATCATACACAAGTAGTGTATTTGGACAAATGATATTTATCTTTGCTTTTGGTCTAGTTTCCCGAGCGACAGGACAACAACAAGGATTTTTGGTTTGTATTATATTTNATATATATATATATATATATATATATATATATATATATATATATATATATATATATATATATCTGAAAACAATAATTCTTCTCCTTTGGAGAAAAATAAAGGTAAATTTGCTCAAGTTTATATTATTAGAAAAATAGGATCGTGGAGCAATAAAATAAAAACAAATGCAGAAATAAAACACATAAGAAACACAATACAATAGAGACACATATATGCGTGGTTCACCTAATGTGGGCTACACCCACCAGAGAAATTGTCAGGTCCTTCCTTTTTATTATCTATAAAATGAAGGGATACAACTTACAACACACTCGCTGTAACTTCCTCTTCTTTCTCTCACAGTATCCTCTCTCAAAATACAATATTCACAATAATACATAGTCCCAATACATTTCCCTCATAAAAGAGGGTTTCCTCCTAGGTAAAAAAACCCTAACATAACTTCTACCATCAGATATGTGACCTTATAATGAACGGTCCAGATTTACTATGAAATTACAATATACATTTACAAGGAAAATTTTCCTTTGGGGTCTCTCTTTCCCCCGGAACCCACAGGGGGGAAAGCCCCCACTGCAACCCCCCTACATGGAGGGGTGTACATTATTACAAGGTGTACAGTCTTCATGGGGTATAAACATGACTGAAAACAAATACCTGTGAAACATGAAGATAATCAGGCTCCAAAAAAACCAATATCCCACTTGAAGACTAATCTCAAAAACTCCACCGTTGTTTTATTTTTTGGACCATGATCCTTCTTGGACCTAGAAAATTTCTCATCTTCACCTTCATGCTTGAATACCAACTAAAACTGAGCAGGAACTCAGTTTCTCCCTGGTTACTCCCTTTGTTAACATGTCTGTAGGGTTATGTCTAGTGTGTATCTTTTCCAAATTCAAATGTCCATCTTCCAAGATGGATCATATGAAATGGAACCTGAGTCGTATATGCTTAGTCTTCGAATGGAAGGTTGAGTTATTTTCAAGACGAATGACACTCTCACTGTCACAGTACAACTTTCTATTCTCCTACTTCTTTCCCAATTCCTCCATAAACCTATGTAACCAAAGTATTTCTTTACTATCCTCTGTAGCAACAACATACTTTGCTTCTCTTGTTGAAAGTGAAACAACCTTTTGCAGTTTCAAAATCCAACTTACTATTGTTCCACCTATAGTAAAAACATACCCTGTGGTGCTCCTCCTGCTATCTTTATCACCTTCCATATATGAATCAACATATCCTTGTAAAACAATGTTTGAACCTCCAAAACATAATGCATGAGTAGCAGTACCTCTCAAATACCTGAGAATCCATTTTACTACCTCCCAATGTTCTTTACCTGGATTTTTCATATACCTACTCACAATGCCCAGAGCATGTGCAATATATGGTCTTGTGCAAACCATCGTATACATCAAGTTGCCAACTATTGATGAATAAGGGACCCTGAACATGTATTCTATCTCCTCCCGTGTCTTGGAACACATTTCCTTAGTTAATTTGAAATGGTTGGCCAAAGGTGTACTAACTGGTTTTTCATTCTGCATTCTAAATCTCTCCAACACCTTCTCTATGTACTCACCCTGAGACAATGTCAATTTACGATTTTTCCTATCTCTTGTTATTCTCATACCAAGGATTGCAACACCCAAATCCTTCATCGCAAATGAATTAGCTAATTTATTCTTGAGGACATTTATATCTTGCATATTAGACCCTGCAACAACCATGTCATCTACATACAATAGCAAGATAATATAGCTTCCATTTTCTAGCCTTTTAAAATAAACGCAGTGATCAAAATGACATCTACTATAACCTTTTCCTGTCATAACCCTGTCAAAATTCAAATACCATTTCCTTGGAGCTTGCTTTAGGCCATACAAGATCTTATTCAACATGCATACCAAATTCTCCTTCCCTTTGTTGGATTACTGAGAGGGGGGGTGAATCAGTAATAACGTAATTTTAATCATTTTTCTTCAAATGTTATATCAATGTAGAATTATTATCCAATAATGAGCANCTATCTCTTGTTATTCTCATACCAAGGATTGCAACACCCAAATCCTTCATCGCAAATGAATTAGCTAATTTATTCTTGAGGACATTTATATCTTGCATATTAGACCCTGCAACAACCATGTCATCTACATACAATAGCAAGATAATATAGCTTTCATTTTCTAGCCTTTTAAAATAAACGCAGTGATCAAAATGACATCTACTATAACCTTTTTCTATCATAACCCTGTCAAACTTCAAATACCATTTCCTTGGAGATTGCTTTAGGCCATACAAGATCTTATTCAACATGCATACCAAATTCTCCTTCCCTTTGACCTCATACCTCTGTGGTTGCTACATATAAATCTCTTCCTCCAAATCCCCATGGAGAAAAGTTGTTTTTAGATCTAACTATTCAAGATGTAAATATTCTACTGCCATAAGAATTAAAATATTCCTAATTGAAGTCATTTTAACAATAGAAGACAATATTTCATCAAAATCTATACCTTTCTTTTGTGCAAACCCCTTTACAACAAGTCTAGCCTTGTACCGATTTTTTCCTCCATCTTCTTCCTTCAACTTGTAAACCCATTTATTTTGCAATGCTCTTTTTCCTGTAGGAAATTGAACCAAATCCCAATTCTGGTTATTTACCAGGGAATCCATTTCCTCTTTCATGCCTTGCTCCCACTTATTTTTAGTGTCTACCTGCATTGCCTCTTCATAACATTATGGTTAACTAGAATCAGTCAATAATAAATAACTCAATGAAGGAGAGTATTGNCTTGTACCGATTTTTTCCTCCATCTTCTTCCTTCAACTTGTAAACCCATTTATTTTGCAATGCTCTTTTTCCTGTAGGAAATTGAACCAAATCCCAATTCTGGTTATTTACCAGGGAATCCATTTCCTCTTTCATGCCTTGCTCCCACTTATTTTTAGTGTTTACCTGCATTGCCTCTTCATAACATTATGGTTAACTAGAATCAGTCAATAATAAATAACTCAATGAAGGAGAGTATTGTTTAGGGGGTATCCTTAACCTGGTAGATATTCTAAAAACACTTGCAGGAGTTTGAGGTACCTGTTGCTCCTAGTGTTGTACATTTTAATTTTCTGGTACCTTTGGAATTTATTTTTCAGTGATCTCATCAAGCACTGTGTATTCTAGTTTTTCTTTTTCCTGTTTCTTTCCCTGCAATTGATCTTTGTAAAAGACCTTCTCATTGAATATGACATCTCTACTCCTAATGATTTTTTGATTTTCATAATCTCATAAGCGATAACCAAAATCATTAACACCATATCCAATAAAGGTACACTTCTTGGATTTTGCCTCAAGCTTTGTTCTATTTTCTTTATCAATATGGACAAATGCTTCACAACTTAAAGTCTTCAAAAAATAATAGTTTACCTTTTTACCTGTCCATGCCTCCTCTAAAATTCCACCATCCAAATAGCTTGAAGGTCCTATGTTTATTATGTAAACAAAAATATTTACAACATCTGGCCAAAACTGTAAGGGAAACTCAACATGCAATCTCATACTCCTTGCACACTCCATGATTGTCCTATTCATCCTTTCTGACACACCATTTTCTTGTGGTGTTCCTAGAACTATTTTCTCTCTATGAATCCCATGGTATGAACAATAATCATCAAACTTGTTGCTGCAATATTCACCTCCATTATCTCATCTAAGACACTTCAACCTTTTTCCCGTCTCATTCTCAACCAAATCTTTCCATTTCTTAAAAGTATCAAAAACATCATATTTTTGTCGAATGCAATAAACCGAAGTTTTTCTAGTTGCATTATCAATAAAAGTAACATAATGACGAGATCCACCAAGAGATGATACCTAAGTTGATCCCCATACATCTATATGCACAAGCTCTAACCTTTCACTCTTCTTTTCTTTTCCAACTCTGGGAAATATGACTCTCTTCTATTTTCCATAAACACAGTGCTCACAAAAATCCAAATCAATTTGTTTAAGATCTGAAAACAAATTTATTTTGTGAAGTATCTACATCCCCTTCTCACTCATGTGTCCAATCCTACGATGTCACACTATTGTATCCACTCCTGTAGAAGCTAAATAGATAGAAGATTCAATATTACCAGTACATAAATACAATGTACCTACCTTCTCTTCTTTTTCTATCACCAATGATCCTTTGGTGACCTTCCATACCTTATCTGTATATATGGATATACAACCTTCACTTTCCAACTACCTTGTTGAAATTATAATTTTCCTTAGGTCTGGAACATGTCTTACCTCTTTCAAAAACCACTGGTTTTCATTCCTTTGCTTTATTTTTACCTTTCCCATTCCAACAATTTTGCATGGTGCATCATCACCCAAATGAACCTACCCAAAATCACATTGAACATAATCTAGAAAATGTTTCCTATGAGGTGTGGCATGAACTGAAGCCCATGGATCTACTACCCAAGACTCAGAAATATTATCTACAGAAAGAATCAAAGCATCTTGTAACACATCACATGTTACATTTGCTTCATGATTTTTCTCCTGATGTCCATCTCTTTGTTTCTTTGGAGCTCTACGGTCTTTCTTCAGATGTCATTTCTTCCCACAATTATAACACTTTGTTTTTCCTAGTCTGGATTTGGATCCATCCTTCCTAGAGTTCCCACGATTCCTTGAGCCCTTTCCTCTATCCTTTTGTCTTCCCTCATTCTCCATGTTTAACACATTACCTGATGTCTCACCTATGATTTTCCGTCCCATTTCATCGCTAAGGATAACACCAAAAACATCATCAAATTTAAAGTGTTTGAACCAAAGGCATAGTTACTTACAGCCATGACCAAGCCATTCAAACTTTCTGGCAATGAGCACAAGATTAGAATATCCCTTACCTCATCATCAAAGTCCACTTTTGCAGAACTTAGTTGATTAGTAATCGTATTAAATTCATTTAAATGATCTGCAATAGACCCACCTTCTGACATCTTCATATTAAATAATATCTTCATTAGAAATACTTTATTGGACGTCGATGGTTTTTCATACAGTTTATCTAATGTGTTCATCAAATCCTTCGTTGTCTTTTTTTTCGAAATATTGAAAGTCATCGACGTTGCCATGCTCAACCATATCATTCCTAGTTCCTTTCTATCAAGAACCTCCCATTCTTCATCCTTCATGGTTGTCGACTTATTTTCTATTACACTCAATGGTAGGAATAGATCCTTTTGATATAAATAATCTTCCATCTACATCTTCCATAACTGGTAGTTTTGGCCATTAAATTTCTCGACCCTAAACTTTCCATCTTTCGCCATTGCTCCCACTTGAACCAGGAACCCTCTTTTCCCGCGAGTTAACTTTCAGTATGATAATGGTTGTTAGAAAAACATGATTGCAGAGAAATAAAATAAAAACAAATGGAGAAATAAAAAACAGAAGATACATAGTACAATAGAGACATAGATATACGTGGTTTACCCAGTGTGGGATACGTCCACCAGAGAATTTGTCAGGTCCTTCCTTTTTATTATGCAACAAATGAAGGGATACAACCTACAGGACACCCGTTGTAACTTCCTCTTCTTTCTCTCACAGTCTCCTATCTCAGAATACAACATTCGCAATAATACATAGCTGCAATACATTTCCCTCATAAAATATGGTTTCTTTGTAGGGAGAAAACCCTAACATAACTTCTACCGTCAAATTTGCAACCTTATAATGAACGGTCCATATTTACTATGAAATTACAATATACATTTACAAGGCAATTTTTCCTTCAGGGGATTCGCCCTCGAACCCCCGCCAAGGGCCCACTTTCCCCTTATAAACCCGCCCCCGCCCCCCCCACCCAGGCATGGAGGGGTGTATAGTATTATGGGGTGTAAAATTTTCATGGGGTATAAACATGGCTAAAAGCAATACCTATGAAACATGAAGATAATCAGGCTCCACAACCAACATATATGAATGATGCATTGATTGAAGCTAAGTCTAATTCAAATACTCTATCATTCCCATTAACAGTTGAAATTTATAATCGGAATGCAAACAATTTCTTGGTTAATTATAGAGAATATTGTAATGTTATTCCTTATTCAGTTTGTAAAAATCTAAATGCGGAGACTAGCAAAACAACTATCCAAATTGTTCAACTAGATCATTCAAATTTTAGTGTAATCGGTGAATTGAAAGGTGTATTTATGAGATTTTATTCTAATCCAAAAGTTGATCAGGTCATATATATTATGGTTGTTGATAATCCTAAGACCTATGGGTTTTTATTAAGAAAGGATTGGTCTACAAAAATCAATGGATATTTTGTTGTAGACTAGTCACATATTTGGCTTCCATATAATGGTAGGACTAATCAGATTAAAGTAGAAAGGGAGAGACATATGAAGTACACAACAAAAAATTTAAATAATACAAATGATCCCATTATGTTCTCAAATTATATGCTTGCTAACTAATGTTTTGACTCGTTCTTTGGAAATCTTATGGTTGATCCCTCTCTTTTTTATATGGGAAGAATCAATATGATATTCTTCATTCAACTCAATTGTTGTAAATAATCCTGTAAAATATGTTTATACTTGTAGAAACTTAGTTTTAAATGCTTTGAATCTTAATG